>JARJDQ010001451.1:0-14747 GCA_030264215.1 Geostiba sp. GC000077 | reverse complement strand
CTTTAAACATTTAATTGAATTTGTAAGCAAGAAAAGCATCAAAGAAAATTTGCAATTTGTTCAAGAATTGATATAACCTAACCATCTCCCAAATTTAACAGCTCGAGTCTGTGATCAAAAATTTATCATGGTATCATAGAGTCAGGGCAGGACTAATTAATATTAAACATATTTCTCATAAAATATATATTATAGATAATGTCGACATTTATCTAGTGCTTTGTCTTATCGTTAATATTGCTATAATAACAATTTCCAATATATTTCTATTCATTTTGCAATTTGAGAATAAAATATATTGAAATACAGCACTGCTTTCAAAGTCATTTTCAGACATTCACTTGATCAAAAACAGTATATTTTCGTATCGGTTGAAATTCGAAATTTCAAGTATAAGTACCAAAACCAAGATGTAAAACGCGTGTTATAGCGTGTTATAATTATTATCAGCCCGCTGTATTATGTCTTCATATAGAATTTGCGAATTAAGGCGGAAAGTAAACACGAGCGTGAAATAATTTGCCATGTGAAAACAATGCCCGAGCACCGAATTAAACCGATTGCGCCCGCGCCATTTGAAAATCACAGCCGGCGGCTAGCACCAGAGCAGGCTGCGGGAGAAATCAGGACGTGAAGAAGGAGGGAAGTGAAAACGGCAGCGCCAAAAACGCTGGTCCGGGGTATTCATTGTCAGGGCGTCCATTGTGCACCGTCGACTGAATTACCAAATGAATATACCCCATAATCCAATTGAACGTGTTCAACTGACGCAGACGTTCGCACTAGAGGTCGCTATGAGTAAGAATTATTTTTTAAACTAAACTCCCAATAACTCAAAAATGAGAACAACCCCAATTTAGAAACTAGCATCGTTGGAAAGAGGGTGAAATTTCCTTTAATTTGATATATTTCACAGTACATGTATGATGCAACAACAATCAAATACATACCGATCATTGGCAAGAGAAACAAACATTTATTTTGAAAAAATAATTGGCAAGTTTCAATAAGCATTAACTCATAAACTTGCATAATTGTAAAATAATTTTTATCACGGTAAGTTGGGAAATTTTATGCCCTTTCCTGCAATGCTATTGCATATACAAACTGTTAACAAATTCATTACATAATCAACAAATGTATCACATAAAACACGTTGGTGGAGGCGCCGAGGATGAATGTGTTTCTCAATTTGAAACTTTGTGCAAGAAAAAACGCATGTCTGCACTAAAAAAAATCAAACCACATCTTTTGGAAACTACATACAAATAATATTAGTGCAAAATTAGTTTGTCCCAAATATTGAACTTTTATGCTTCGTTCGAATCGATGGCAACATGAAATGGAATGGAATGCATGCTGACATAAGCAAAATGCAATGCGATGCAATAGGATTGCAGGAAATAAATTGTGTTCATATGTAATGCAATCCCTATCGGCGCTATCAACAAACTATATCGGAACTATTGCGTTCGCAGCACAATTGAATGCAATCGTATTTCAACAGCGGAATTTTCAATTCGCACTACTTTTGCCTACTTCCTGCGCTTCTAGGTTTTCTCGCTGCTGCGCTCTGCGCAGGCACTGTAACTCCTTTTGAGCACCGCATTGATGTCAGGTGAATGGTGAATGGTGAAGGGTAATTATTTTTTATTGAACTTTCATAAGCTTTGATATACTTAAAACGTAAAAACTTAAAACGTAAAAAGCGTGGAATCAAAACTCCAAGAACACCAGAACTCTAGAATTTCATTCTTGGATATTCTTGGATATAGCTGAAGTGTTGGCCGAATTAACTTTGCGTTCGAAATACCCGATTTGTGATTTATTAGCGTTTGTAGACCCGAAATCGGATATGCAGCTCACTGATCCTGAGCCTGAGCCTGGCGAATATCGGCGAGTACTCAATTTGTATTTGCATCGTGGCCCGAGCGTGGACCGCGCGTCCTGATTGTTCAAGTCACGACTCCCCGATAAATCAAAGTTTGCAGTTGCATCCAGCGTTGATACAAATCTGCGACATTGAATAACAATTAGTTAATCTAGTGATCTAGGCGCACGGCATACCAAAGTTTACCGAACCAACAAAAGCAACAAAAACTCGTTGTTTTTTGTGCCGCTTGGCAAAAAATTGGGGGGTTGGTTGTAACTGTAACGCATGAGAAAGTTATTGATGAAACGCACATTTGGGAGCGCTTTTTATTGGGCATTATCCCCGGAGCGTTCATGTGTCAATTTCATTCCTCTCGGCGTTACTTCATTATAGTCGTTCCGGCGTAATAACACCGCGCTAATGCCCATGCCTGGCGCGTATCACCCCTGAAGAACAAAAACGGGGATGTTGGATGTTGGATGTTAAAATGGACTCTTGAGAATCACGCACGACGGGGGCTTAGGGATGCTGGCAAAAAAACCAGCGCCGAGCAAAATATGACCAACATTTATGCTCCGGTTGATTTGCAGGATAATGATATATTTAGAAGAAGTATCACTTTGGGCCAAAGAGAATTTGTGATATTCAGTATTTAATATTGGAGAATAGAGCAGAGTTGTTTATTACACACTCTGAGTTCTGAATCTCTTGGTCTTGAATCACGAGTCCTGAGCTCCTGAGATCCTAGAGTCCTAACACGGTTTTGTGTATGAATTCGTATTAAATACCGAAGAGAAACTTAATTAAACCACCGGAACGAGATCTAGAACCAGCAGCACAGGGACAAGAACGAGGATGAGAACATCGTCCTTCAAAACGTCCTGCGCATATTTCTCGGAATATCTCCTGAATGTTTGAGGTAGACATTCCGTAGTCGTAGAATATCTCAACCATGATAAGAACTATTCCCATCATCATCATTACATACCATTACAACTTCCATTTCAAGTCTTTTGAACATTCGGAGCTAAAAAAAACATTAGAATTACTCATCAGAGACCCTCAGCAGTCAGCACTAAGATTTAAAGCGAATTTGGAAAAGTATGAGCAAAGTTTGCACACTTTGCACCCAGCAAAGTTATGATCCGCCGCGGTAGTAAATCTTTATTTCGTGCTCACTTTCCAGTTTCAAACAAAACTGCGCAGAAGATTTCTATTGTAAACTTTAAAGTAAGAATGCAAATAAAATACTTGTACTCGCACGCACATAAAGGAGAAGGAAGAAATGAAGGAGGAAGTAGCAGCCAGTGGTAGGCATCAGCATCAGCGGAAGAAAGGAAAGAAGAAGTTTTCAACAGTTTTACTGTTAAATTGTTTGCATTTTCGCGCCTTTCTTCTTGATGCTGCAGCCATGGCTGAAGAGTCAGCTAACTCTTCCGCGACGGCCATTTCATGGGATAAATCTTGAGCTGCTCAAGCTTCTTTTCTTTGATAGTTCTTCTTTACTTCAGCACCCACGAGCAGCACACAGGAATCAGGACTGGGAAAGTTTTATTGCGTTTTATGCAGATGTAAAACTCAAAAACTTAAAACTCAACCGAAAAATACGATTTATAGTATAAGTAGGACGGAGATTTTTTTTCTTTGCTGTTGTGTCTGTGCATTAAAAGCAAGAGCAATGAATGGAATCTTCTCAAACGAATAAAAACCGAAGAGGCAACGAGTTGATGAAACTAACATACGCTCGCCACTTTCCAATCCACCCTCTTGGCGGGGGATGAGTGCCTCTGCGTAAAAGTGTTGAGAAACGAAAAAACTTTTTCACGAGCGGCCATTACGCGACGAAATCACCCCGGGAGTATTTTACATCCCTCGATATATAAACTCTGCAACTCTCGGCAGACGCTGCTGCGCAGCGCAAAGTTATTTACAGAGAAAGCCGCTGCTGTTTTAACTTTGACGTTGAGGGCTGAGGTTGCTGCAGGAGTCCGGGGAGTCCTTTGTAATCGAAAAAGTGTTTCTCGCCCGCCGACCAAATAACCAACTAACTTAGTAACTAAAATAAAGTAAACGTTGCATTGTGCTAGACTGTGAAGGATTTTTTTTCGTGTTTTGTGTGTTTCAATGTTTGGTTGGCACAATTTTCTTCTTTTGTCTTCGTGTAAAACATGATTGAAACATGATTCAAGTCAGATGGCACGAAGGCAGGTTGTGGTAAGAATGCGAATTATATATTGATGAAGAGTGATTTGTAAAGTGCGGGCAAAGATCACTTTAATCTCTTACTTTTAAGTAATCAAATTGTTAAATTATTTACAAACGATGGGCCATAGAAAGAAACTCTGCGTTAAGTTCTTCATAACTGTTACTTCTGATACAAACTGCAACTCAGTAGGAAAACTTTTAGATGTGCATATAGGATCAACATTTATTATGCATTAAATTAAAATGAACATCAATATCTTTACATTTTCATAACTTTTTGAAAATTCTACGATCTCAATACAGGAGAAATAGGTTTTTAGTTGAACTAATTCCCACAAAGACGAGGTTTACATTTTTTATTTCATTAATGGTACATTTTTGAAATACTAAGAGTGTAAAAAAATCTGACCATGAAAAATACGGTTTTTTTTCTTGCACAAAATTTCAAATGGACATTTGTCTCTCGGTGCCTCCACCAACATTTTCATTCTACGGACATGTTTCTGGTAATTAAAATTATTATATGCCCTTTACAATTGTTTTTGGTAATAATTCCGTAAGATATATATATTTAATTGTAAATCTATACGTAAACTTCTTATGAATACTGAATACTAAAGTTTCAGTTTGGAATTTTAATTAAAAAATGTTCAATTACAGTTTCAGCATCAACAGCTTTTGAAATTGGCCCATATTTTCAATAAATTTACGTCCCAGAACAGCAATTCCGTATTAAATTGTATACCATTTTTTACTTCGGTGCTTTCGCTGAAGCAATTTTGTACTTTAAAACCGGCGATGTTTTCCTCTACAAGGGGTTCTTCGCGAATGAGTGTGCATGTGGTCCATTGGTGAAGCCCAGACTTCAATGGTCGTGCGAAGTAAAAAAGTGGAAAGTGTGCGGATGTACATACGTTGTATATACTCGTGGCGTGGCCGTTCGCTGTGTGAAGTTGAGTGTTTCGAACGATTTTTCATTTCCACCCGTCCCAACACACCCGCTTTGTAACGACGCCCCTGCCACCCTGCTACGCCGGGCAACACACCGCCCAATTTACCCGTTAACAACGCAATCTAAGCCTTACTAGTCGGCTGCCGCATTTCGCTTTATAAATGAATTGTTTGTGTCGTTGTGTGAGATGCAGCCGGTTGTGTTGCAATGATTATCAGGTTTTTTATGCTTTCCGGCTGCGTTTGTGTTTAAACGGCCCGCGCAAAGGTGCAAAATGAATGAGCGCAATTTATTTGTTGTCCTGCAGGCCTGGTGCCCAACGAGTTCCACAAAGTGATACACAATAACCCAACACATGCAAATGCAGTTATATTCAAAGGTGATTCAAAGTGTCAAAATCGTGTCCATAAAATACATATTACAATGCGCATGGAGTAGGAGTTAATTATGCCATTCATTTCGTTCCGTTGGAAAATTAGTACAGGAGATATTTGCAAAATATAAGCTGGACAACTATTGGACAACTATGGGCTGTTTGTCACAGTGCATGTAAAATGCAATCAAATTAAACGTAAAACTGAAGAGTTTCAAGAGCGTGATGCAGGGTGGGCTTTGAATGCTGTGTCTCACCTTGAGATGAACATTAACAAATGTACTAATGTACTAAACGACCAATAACTAAAAAATTAGAACACCCACAATTATGAAATTAACATCATTAGAAAATGCGGGAAATTTTTACTTTAATTTGATATATTTCAGAATGCATGTGAGATGCAACAACAATCCAATATATACCACTCATTGGCAAGAGAAACGAAATTTTAATTTTTTTTAATAATTGGCACTTTTCAATTAGCAATAACTCATAAACTACATAATTGTGAAATAAAATTTTCATCGTGGTAAGTTGGAAAATTTCAAGCCCTTTCCACCCATTCTATTACAATATTAATAAATTTATTATGTTATCAACAAATGTATCATCAAAAACACGTTGATAGAGAGAGACGAATATGTTTCCACCTAAACACCTATTTTTCCGGACGTAAATGCACGAATCGTCAAGAAAAGAGCGGAAAATATGAAGAAATCAAAGCTCATCCTTGTATTCGAGTGATATCGTGCGAATCCATACTTCAAAGCGTGCTTTTCGATATTCACAACTGCTTTGCGGTGTTAAACTCGTGAAACTTGCGAATCGCGGCGAACATTGGCTGCGCAATATTTTCTTCAAATCGCTGCATTCACATCGAATTTGCATTCATGTCGCTTCGGCTTTGACTGGTCTTACCACTTAAACCGCCGTTATTCTTCAGTGGCGCTTTCCATTGTCTTAGTGTGTTTGATGTGCGAAAACATCGGATTTGCATCAGAAAGTTTTCGCCTCCAGGGAATGCTCTCCAAAACCACCTTTACACGCCCACCGCCGCCGCGCTCGCCAGACAAGAAGAACTTCATATCGTTCAGTTCAAGCGATGCAATCGCCAAACTATACTCGTTCAACAATTGCACCGAAACTGTACTAGAGCTATAAAACACTCTTATCTGCGATAAAACTGCCCTATTATTTGTTATCGTCTAAGTTGTGTGGAGCATTCGGGATGAAATAATAAATTTTAATTTTATTTTATTCATCAATTTATTACGGAGTGCTATCCACTCGGAGCTTTTTATTATTGCCTGTCATTTTCCAAAACATGTTTGTATAATATTTCATTAAATGTTGGTACTCGATGCGATGTGTGGTAGGGAAAATTCATTTTTTTTCCAGGCAACGTCAATTTTATTACGCGTGTTTATTTTGAACATTCCGTGCGGGAACCTGGATTCATTGCCATTTGTTTTATAGTTCATCAAAATAACAGCTGCATAATATTGTTTGAAATCTGCAATCAACAATCAAATATCAAATAGAGCTAGTCCTTGGGTATTTTAGTTTTTTATTTAAAAGAAACGAATTTTTTTTTTTTTTTGGTTGTCTAAAACCAGATAGACGTATATCTATCTATCCATAGGATTATTTGATTGTTTACATATTTGACGAACGAATAATATTTCAAAATTAATAAAGTTTTAATTATGAAATTTTGTAGTTATCGTAGCAAATATTACAGATTATGTTTGCTTATCGCACAAACACACACGTTAATTATGTATCCAACAGGCAAACGCATCAAAATAAAGGCAATAAAATAAAATATGTATGTAAACCAAAATGTGTTCTGTTGCACATGAAAGTGCACATTTGCGTCGATTTTAATCAACCTGTGGAAAAGTTTGCATGCGTTATTATTCCGTCGTTGCAGTGGAGAGTGGAGGTGCCGGTCAACAAGCGTTAGATTTATGCGCAGAATTTCCACAACTTTATCAAAAAGTTTGGAAACTTTCCGAAGCACTTTTTTGAGATGGAAATTAATTAGGAATTTTGGCTGTGTGTGATTTTTGGACGCGATGCAGCGGTAATTAGCGCGGTTGCATTTATAAAGTTTCCGCGAAAACACGTTTCACCAGAGTTATACGAACTTTTCTAATCATTAATAAATTAAAGCTGTACGTTTCGGCAAAGTGGATATATCAGCGATGTGGTAGCATCTGCAATTTGTTCAATTTGTCCTGAACAACATACTGGCGTTTACATAAACATGATAAACACTTAACTTGTTCTTGGAAATGCTTTGGCCGCCGAAAAGTGGTGAAATGTCAACAGCAAAGGATATGAATTGCGTGCAAGTTCTTCAACAATGGTTGGATGGTACGTGGCCAGCGTGGCAAATTCAAGGGGCACGGAAGTAATTTATGATAAATTTTAAGCTGCGAAAACGGGGAAAATATCAGGCCCCACGTCGCCAGCAGCATGCAGGGGGTCAAAAAGCATTCGGAAGCGTTTGTTGGCAACATTTTCGTCCTTCGCCCATGGAAGGGGGTGCGCGCGTCACATAAGTTATAATTAGCAAGTTTATAATTGCGTTGTGCTTTTTCGTGCCGTCGCGTTTGAATGCCGCCGAATTTAGGAACCAAGGAAGCGAGCAACCATTTTTAGTCTTCCGCCCCCCTTGCCTCGTCTTACTCAACTCGAGAAATCGAGCAAATTGCCAAAAGTCACAATATTTTATTCATTCTAATGATTTCGGTGTGGAGTAAGAATCGCAATTTGCACAAACTCTATTAAAAATGATGAGAATACCGTTTTTCCTGTGGTGACTGAGTGACTGAGTGACAAAATGACTATTCGTCTGGTCTAGTCTAGTCTCGAGCTTTTCATCCTGTCACTCTGTCATTTCCTCTTTTGTCGCGGAGCGCACGACGCGAATGTTTATGTTTTGCGCTTCGCCACCGCCGCCAGAGTTGTTTGTCGACAATGTCGACATTTCGCCAGCGTGTATTACACTACTTCCGGCGTGCTGGCTGTAAATGAACTCGGCGGCGGTGGTGGTGGCGGTGTGTTCGTTCGCGATTGAAGCGAAGGCGTGGCAAAAGGGCTGCGGCATGGCGCTGCGTCGCTCTTCGCATAAATTATAATGGACTTGTTTAATTGTATGTGTAATTTTCTTCTTTTCCTTGAAACGCGCGCCCTGAAAAACAACGCTTGTTAGTCACTACATTTTGTTGAATATACCACAACCATATTTTGTTGAAAATTTAAAATGTAATGACTTAAATAGAATAGTGCGCCGCAATCAGGTCACGACGTGATTGATGTCTCCCGCAGTCCGAATTTCTATTTTTAGCAAACACCTGTTATATACCTATTAGGTAGCTCTAGCTGTGTGCTGCGTGGGGGGTGGTTGAAAACGATGGAGAGGGAAGACGCGCGCCGACGAAAAGAGAAGGCGGTGGCTTTTTGCCACGCGGCCGCATCTTAAATATTCATGAGGCTCACTCGGTAGGCAGCGAGAGGGGTGCTGGGGTGCACGATGCCGGGTGGAAATTGTGGAGGCAGAATGTGCGAGAGTCAGCCACGCTGTATGCAACGAATTCCATTCATGTGCGCCCGCTGCCTCCGCCCGCCGCTCAAATTGCGTTCGGGCTATTTTTATTACTCGACGCGCTCCACGGGTGGTTTCTGTTCCGCATGTGCAGTGTTGCCCTATTGCCCCTCGCCTGCGCGTATATCGTTTAATTTACCTTAAATGCACGCTGGAATTCATATTTGAATTCGTGTTTTGCGCTATAAAAATTGCTTGTTATTTCATAAATATGCAAATGCGCGCGGCGCGGGGCGCGAATATTTCCGAACTTTACGATTACACGAGGGTGGAGGGTCGCGAAGCATTTATTAAAATCGCTTTGTTTCGCTACTACATTTTAATTTATTCAATGAGTTTTTGTCGTACAGTGACCATTAGAACCTGGCACAAATATCATTTTAATGATTAATAAATACAGGGTATACCATTAATTCTTTAATCCTTGAAAGAAGTACATTTAGCGAAAAAAAGGTGGTAAATTGTTCTTCATGGCCGAGATACAGTGCGATAAAGATTCTTTGTCAACTTTGTTTCTAATTATTCTTTTGTTTTATCGAAGGAGAAATTGAATTTTAAAATAACAAGTCCTAAGTTCAATACTATAGATTTGAAAACTTGTTATTTTAAAATTCAATTCCTCCTTAGATTCTGCCAATGGATTAAAAATTTCATTTGAAATAGGTAAAAAATTAAATAATCTTTCAATTATAACTTAAATCAAAACAAAAGAATAATTAGAAACAAAGTTGACAAAAAAATTTTACTGCCCTGTATCTCGGCCATGAAGAACAGTTTACCTATTCTTTTTCGCTCAATGTACTTATTTTAATGCCATTTATAAAACCTCCAGAGGAATTACGCGATTAATGGGACACCCTGTATTTGATTCGGGTTTCTTTAAAAATAAAATAAAGTCAATATTATAGCAGCAAGAATAAAAGTTTTCCGACGGTGCTACAGTATGTAGCAATGACAGCAGTAATGAAATTGACTCAAGTTTCCTTCCTCGCCCACTGCTTCTAAATAATTTATTAGTTTGATTTCTTAAAAGTATGAGATTAAAGTGCTCTTCGTCACGCATTTTACGACCCATTCTTTATCAAGAATGAAACTGAATCAAGAACTGAAACGTTTCTGATGATGGCCACAGACCGAAACATGTTAAAGCTCAATAAAATCTGTATCCATTCACGAGAATAAAATAAAGTATTTTTTGGTATTAATAATATTTCTATCCAAAATCGATGAAACCCACAGGTCAGACTCACCCAGTATAATTCATATTGATTCTATCAACTTCTGTAAAGCTACAAAAAAATGCATTAACTTAATGTTAGCAGGAAACAAAAACTAACAGCATTCAAAGATATCGCTTCTTTTAGGTTTTATCAACAATGTGATTTTTTTAGTAAACGCCCAATAACTCAAGAATGAGAACAACTACAATTATGATGATTATTATGGAAAGAACCTGGAATTTCCTTTAATTTGATGTATTTCACAGTGCATGTAAAATGCAACATCAATCAAATACCTACCGCTAATTGACAAAAGAAACAAAAATGAATCTTGAAAAAATAATTGGTAATTTTCAATGAGCAATAACTCATGAACTTACATAATAGTGAAATAAATTTTTCATCGGGGTAAGTTGGCAAATTTCATCTCCTTTCCAGAATTGCTATTGCTTGTACGAAATTTTAACAAATTCATTGCGTAATCAACAAATATATCATCAAAAACGCATCTGTAAAATGAAAATGTTGGTGGAGGCGCCAGAAAACGAATGTGTCTCCATTTTAAACTTTGTGCAACAAAAAAAAAACGCATGCTCAGATTATTCTTGACTTTTAGTATGTCAAAAAGATACAACCAATGAACTAAAAAAATGTAACTCATTCTACTAATTCTTGTCACAATTGGTATCATCTAAAAAAATTAAAAAATTAAATTGTTTGTCAAAATTACGATTTCTTACTATTAAGAATTTACCATAGTATACATCTTAATTATCTTCCCACATGTTTATGAAACAAAATTAGAATAAGCCTATATACGCCCATCCAAAATATAATTAGGTTCCTATTTCTCATCGAATAATGACTACGCCTCGTATAGTGAGTGTGTTGCTCAAATTTTCATAATCGATCTGCTCGTTTCACCACCAATTTCAACCCGGTACCCGGCATATACATAAACAAAAGCAATCGTGTAGATAAGTGCGATTGCCCATGGCATCCGAGAGGTGAAATTCGAGCGTGGGGTGGTAATTTACACGCCACACGCCGCGGTGTTACAAAAACATCAAAACATTTTAGTCGCGTCGAATCATGCCATCCGATCTTTCTCACCGACGCGAAAATAACAACTTTATGAGTACGTGCTGTCCATGGAGGTGTTGTGTGCGTGTGTGAGTCAGGGGGGAAACTGATTTCACGCCGTTATTGACAATTTCAACCCGGCGCCCGCTTTTTGTATCGTTTCTGGTTTTTTTGGCACGCGCAATGAATGATTACGCTAATAAATATTGCAAAGCGCAAACACCAAACATCCAATACTAATCGATTGTTCGTAGGTATACTGGTTTCAAAAACACATTATTAACTCAGGAGGGATTGGATGTTGGATGTTTGGAAAAAATCAAATATTTACACTTTTTTGCAGAGCATGTAAAATTAATTCCATGGTGTGACATATTAATGGAATAAAGTGAGATCTAATAAGATGGCGGAGGGGTTCGCGGCTGTTTGCGATAACTTTCAACTTTGTTCTTCATCTGTTTGAACCGTTTGCCCTTTCGTCGTGGTGGTGCGATCCAAGGCAAGCTGGCGTCCCGCCTAAACAGCGCACGAAACTCAACTCGAGAAGAGTTGAAGTTGCTGGCAGTCGGGGGAACGCAAGAAAGTCATCCGAGGGTCGTTACCGCGACGCCATGCCGTATTATTCATTATGATAATTACTTTGACCTCATTTCCATTGCGCTTTACGTATTCTAAAAATGTATCACACTTTTGACTACAGCATGATAAATCATGAAATAAATAAGGTTAAATGAGGAATTCTTATAATGATAATAAATAATTGCACATTGCAGTGAATGCTGATGTTAGTTGTTAAGTAGTTGGAATATTTATCGGTTTATTACGCCGACGGCAGCGACGTCCGCGACGCTAAACTAAATCACTTTTAATTCCCCATTTTGCCGTTTAATATTTCAGCTTGATTCGTAAATAAAGTGCGGAGGCGCCGGGCTGCCAAGGAATAAACAGCGTCGTGCCAAGAAATAAATATAAAAGATATGGAGAGAATAAGAGCATAACAAAAGAGAAGGGCGCCCCCTTCATAATTTGCATAAAAATTGGTGCTTTAAGAATAATATATTAAACGCTACTAAATCTTCCAAGACTTGCAAGAAAAACGAAGCAATTAAGCCTTGGAGAAACAAACCCTTAAAAATAATGATTTCTTCCACTTTCCACAGTAAATTTGTAACTGTAGCAAACCTGTTTATTTGTGTCCCATTGGCATATCTATTAAAATAGTAGAAGAGCTTTTATCGCACCCCAAGAGTGCTTATATGAGTTTAGTTCACAAATGGCCGCTCATTTAAACAATGTAAAAAGGACTGCTTTTATGAATGCCATATGACCATAAAAGTACTCGTCCCAGGTGGCGCTGGCGTCGCGCCGCACCGACCGCACCTCAAAAACAACAGCTGTTTACGACGTGCGCAAGTGTGACAAAGTTGTGTTCATATTGTTACAAGAACGCTTTTAAATCCATATCAATGAGTGCCAAATTAAATGGGGAGCGATAAAACATTATATACCACTTGGCCGCTCCTCTGGATGCGTTGCTTCGTTCAACTCATCTCGGCTAATGCCGTCGGACCTTGATTCGTTTCACTTCGTAACCTGCAACTACGAGTTCGCTGCCGCGTGCTATAAATTACTATTAAACCCCTTTCAAAACTTAATCCTTTATTCTTTGAAAGTTTTAAAAAACATTCTTAATCCTATCGTTCAGATTATACAGGGTGGACTAAAATTGGCGGAAAAGCACGGTAACTTTGTAGTTTATCTCAAAAGAAAACGATAATCTTAATATCAAAATGCTGAGGAAGTCTTCGTTTGGCCTCACGAGGTAATCAAATTTGGAATTTTTAGGTTACAAATATGCATAATAATAAAATTATTTTTCCTTGCACATAAAACCTCCAGAGATAAGCCGCAACTAATAAATCACCCTGTATACTTGATTTCTTCCAAAACTTAATATTCTGAAAATATCACGGAATTAACAAACAAATGTAGATATTACGTACTTATAGATATTATGTACAGTTTGTTTGTACTTTTCCCGGTTATAAATCAACAGTTTTTTGCAAATAACCATAAAATGTGAGTCACAAATTTCTGAGTAAGATAATTCTGGTTATTAACTAGGTGTGAATGTGACATTCCTATCTACAAACTCACAAAACTACAATACCCCACACAAACTCCAAATGTAATTCAACGAGATAAGATATTGGCCCAGTTCAGTTTCTCTCTAAACTCAGCTTGTATCTTACATCTGCATCTCTTCGGAAGGTAAACTACCTGAAGCCTATCGGTTATTATCACACGTTGGAATAACCCATTGTAAAGCCTTATCAGTTATCAGTCATCACAAATTTTGTAACCCCTATAAAATTTACTGCAGTTTCACAGCAGCAAATGTAGTTCTACTCACCGGCTTTGACACTCTGCACAAAGACGGGATTATCACCAGACACCTTCATGCCATACCCGTTGTCATCTCGATTGACGACCACTAGGAGCGTCTGATACGGGCCATTCATCGAGGGCGAGTTCGGCGAGTCGGGCAGCGAGGTCGGCCGCCCTGGCCCGCTGATGATGTACGGTGAGCCGCCACCTGATATTCGTCGCACTGTTGGATTCGAATGTGTACTCCTCCTAAAAATATACAAAAACCGCCGAAATTATTAACGGTGAAAACAAGTCGAAATGTGGATATTGGATGTGATTATGTGATGCAATCGCTATTTTCAAACTTGGCATTGAATATCTTACGCAGTGCGAAGCTAAAATTATCTGGTAATTACTATTGATAGATTTTTACATTTTTATCAATGTTTGGCGCTAAGTACGTAGTAAAAGTAAAAATTATGCGAACTTTGAGGAGGAATCGAGGAATTTGGCAAATATGCGAAATCGCGCACGCACTTACGACGCGACGATTTATCACTGTAACACTTAAAATATATTGTGCATTCTTCCATGTTGGCGAACATCTAGAATCTGGACTAGAACTCGCAATGTCTCTAAAAGTTCAAAGCGATGCCGATTTTCGTTATTCAAATAAAAACAAGCCAGAGTTAAGCCCCACACAGATAGACGGGCGTAGTACGTCGTAAAACGCAACGCTGATTGGGTTGACCACAATGTACAATCTAAAAATATTGAACGTTCGCCTTTTTTTAATCCTAATGCACTTGAGGGAAGTAAGAATTGTCGCCAAACAGTATGCGCCCAAACATTAGCCACGGCTATACCAATAGGGATTTCTCCAAAAAGGGCTTTTATGAGGCGAACGTTCATTTACAGGGTGATCCGTATAAGGTTGTACCAAGCCATCAAAAATTGTAGGTACTATTTGAATTTTACCGACGTGATTTCTATGGTTACATCCTTGTCAATTTACATTGAAAATTATATTTGCATCCTTTTTTCGGAAGTCAAAA
>JARJDQ010001441.1:0-17794 GCA_030264215.1 Geostiba sp. GC000077 | reverse complement strand
TTCGGATTCTTGTTGCTAAAAATAATCCGCCTCGTAAAAAAAGTATGCTCTATCATTGTGGAAAATTTCAACCTTATAATTTTAAATTGGGAAATTTCGGAAATGCGAAAAGCTACAGGGTTGTAAATTTCCACAACAAGAGAGTATACTTTTTGACGAGTTTTACCGTCATCTGCATTTCCCTCGGAAACATCCTTCAGGAGAAAACGGGAATAAACTGGCGGGGGTGAACGGCGCCCTCTGGCGACCGCGCAAAAACAGTTTACGAGGCTTTGTTTCATTTACATGGGAAACATAGACTTGCAGTTTCTTAAGGGCAATGCTTTGTTCGAGAATAAATTAAACGCACTGTATATTATCAGTTTGGCTGCCGCTTAAAAAATAACGCACATTTTGGCGCGAAATTTAAATTTGAAATTAATTTGTTTCAGGAGGAGATCCTAGCGGCGTGGTGTGCCCACAGGGAATGTTCCAATGCCCCGAGGGAAAGTGCATACCTTCGCTATGGGTATGCAATTACCACAAGGACTGCGAGAAGGGCGAGGACGAGTTTCAAAAGTGTCGTACGTACCAACTTTTTATAAAATTGAAATTGTATTAAACAATACAACGAACTTATCGTAAAAACCTTAAACCGCATGCAATATATTTGCATCATGTCGAAATTTCTGGAAAGTCTTCCAAGAGACTTGCTAAACTGTCTCACTAAGTGTGCATATTGAAATTTGTTTTTGAATATGTATCCAGGAGCCACTTTGAAAACTTATTCGCGTTGCATATGCGCGAGCGAGGCGAATCACGCCCCGATTCAATATCGCACAACAGCAGGAAAAATCGGAAATATATCAGGAAATATCGAGTACCGCACACGCTGGCAGGCGGGGCGGCACTCTGCGGGGAAGAAAAAATGTATAAATAAAGCACAAATCGATATATATATATATATAGGTATATAGGTAGCTACTTTTCCAGCAGCATGTTCGGGATATAACTCATATACATTTCTGCATACTCTGCATACAGTTTGGCCTCTTTCGGTTGTACGATAATGGATCATGAGAATGGAATATGTGCGCTGTTTCGACTCACGGCATATTGTGTGCGTCCAAGCGACATGTCAAAAAGCACGAGTTTTATATTTTGGCTTCCCGCTCCCCTGATTTATGCGTGCCCGCGCGCGAAACAATTTGCTGTCGCCGAGACTGAGCATGAGTGAAATTCTGACCAAATCCATTCGACCGGGGAAATGTAGCAGCCATTTTTAGATACTATGCTAAGACTGTATCGGTATAAGCATAAGGGAATCATGAATGGGGAATGAATGTTGTTCTCTTTTTGGCGATTGCAGCGCCGCCCGACTGCGAGCAGGGCCAGTTATCCTGTCGGCAGTACATCTTCAACAAGACGTACTGCTTTCCCTCTCATCATCGCTGTGATATGAACGTCGACTGTGTCGACGGATCGGACGAGACCGATTGCGGTAATATCAATGGATGACTCTGATTCGATTTCGTAATATGATTTGTTTCGTAATATAGTGTACAGAAAATGCCAACCGGACGATTTCCATTGCGGCACCGGCATGGGTCCTCAGTCCAGTCCATGCGTCCCGAAGGAGAAGCGCTGCGATGGTTATTACGACTGTCGGTCGAAGAAGGACGAAGAGGGTTGTCCCGGTTTGTCCTGCTCGCTGGACCAATTTCGATGCATGAACGGGCAGAAATGCATTGAGAGCGTGAAGAAGTGCGACCATCATGCAGATTGTGTAGACAACAGTGACGAAATCGCCTGCAGTAAGTCCACTTTACCACTTTACGATGTGCCAGAATCGGTTCATTTTCAAATGTTATTAGATTTTCCACCTTGCCACGGAGGGCAGTTTCGCTGCGCGAATGAGCAATGTATTCCTGGTGGATTCCACTGCGATGGATACAATGATTGTCACGACAACTCTGACGAACTGAACTGCACGACGATCCCATGTCAGGATAATAAATTCTTGTGTCCCAAAGGTGGGCCCGGTGGCAAACCCAAGTGCATTGCGAAGAGTCAACTCTGTGATGGGAAGAACGATTGCGAGGATAATGCTGATGAAGAACAAGCTTGCTGTATGTATTTCTTACAGAAGTTGAACCAACTTTCAAAGGACTGTCTTCAAAATTCAACAATCTGTTGCTTATTTCATTTACAGCTCATCATTCGTGTCCCTCTCTTGGCTGTGAGTATAAATGTCAGGCTTCTCTTACCGGCGGAGCGTGTTATTGCCCCGATGGTCGGAAATTATCGCCGGATAACAAAACATGCGTGGATCGCAATGAGTGCAACGAATGGGGTTTTTGTGACCAATATTGTACCAATACCGACGGTGGCTATAGTTGCGCCTGTTCAGCTGGGTACGTGAAACAGGATAAAAACCGTTGTGCTGCGAACAATCCGAATGATATGATGCTCTTCTTCGCACATGACAAGGCCGTGTATCGCATGAATTCGCGCGGAGAGGACGTCAAGATCATTGCTAATACCACAGGCGCCAGCGGTTTGGATTACCACTTCGAAATGGGTACCATCTTTTGGAGCGATATCAAAACTAAGAAAATCCATTCGCAGGCAATGAACGCTGCTACAAGTGGGTTACCAACTGTACATGAATTGGACATTTCTCTGCCGGGATCATGGATGCCTTCTGCAATTGCCGTGGATTGGGTCGGGAACAAACTGTACGTCGCTGACACCATCGGGCAAAAGATTGATGTGTTTGAATTGTCTGGAAGGTGGCATGCTATTGTGCTCGGTTCCAACTTGACTAGTCCCGTTGACATTGCTCTGGATCCACTCTACGGATACCTCTTTGTCGCTGATAACTCCCAAGTGGTTCGTGCAAACATGGACGGCACTGATGCCCATGCCATCGTTTCTGAAGCGGCGTATAAAGCTTCCGGTATCGCGGCTGACATCATTGCAAAGCGAATCTTCTGGTGCGACTCGCTCTTGGATTACATTGACACAGTGGACTACAATGGTGAACGTCGCTTCCAAATTATCCGCGGACAATCTGTCCCCAATCCATCGAGACTAGCACTGTTCGAGAATCGAGTTTTCTGGACGGATGGCACCAAGCAAGGCATTATGTCCGTTGACAAATACGAAACCTCCAGTAGCATTCAGTCCATTTACAAGATGCGGGACATTCGCGAACCGCGTGGTATCAAAGCTGTGCATCGCCTGAACCAAATCAAACCCGGAAACCCATGTGGCAACAATAATGGCGCATGCCAACACCTTTGCATCATCACTAAGACCAGCTCTGGATTAGGCTACCGGTGTGCCTGTAACATCGGGTGGCGGTTGACGGAGGACGAACGCAATTGTAATCTTGTTACCGACTTCTTAATGTATTCCCAACAGAGGTTTATAAAGGGTAAAGTTCTGGATCCGGTGATTGAAGGTTTTAGTGATGCCATGATGCCAGTGGTATCGAGGCGTGCTCGGTTCGTTGGTTTGGACTTTGATGCTAGAGATCAACAAATTTACTACTCCGATGTGCTCCAGGATGTTATCTACAGAGTACATCGTAATGGTTCGGCAAAGGAGATTGTGCTTGCCTCCCAAAACGAAGGTGTAGAAGGTTTGGCTGTGGACTGGGTGTCGAAGAATTTGTACTACATCGACAGTCGCAAAGGCACACTCAATGTCCTGTCGATGAGGAATGTTACTTATAGAAGAACACTTTTGAAGAACTTGAAGCGACCTAGAGCCATTGTGGTGCATCCTAACAAGGGGTACATCTTTTTCTCGGAATGGGACAGACCCGCGAACATTTCAAGATCGTCCAGTGACGGATCCAATTTGATCGTTTTCAAAAATGTTACCCTGGGATGGCCGAACGGTTTAGCTATTGATTTTGAAACTGACAGACTGTATTGGTGTGACGCTCTTTTGGATCACGTCCAGCATTCCACCCTGGACGGGACTGATGTGAGAACAGTCAGCTCACGTCTTATAAGACATCCGTTCAGCATTGTCATTTACAAGAGCTTTATGTACATAACGGATTGGCGATTAGATGCCATTATCAAACTGCACAAAATCACTGGCGACCACGAGGAGACTCTGGTTAAGGAACCTCAGACAAATCGCCTCTATGGAGTTAAGATATACAGTGAAGGTGAACAACGAGTCGATTCAATTCAACCCTGCCGAATCAACAATGGTGGATGTCAGAAATTCTGTTTTGTGGTGCCCAGCATATCGGGCAATGGTATGTCATCAGAATGTGGGTGTCCCTATGGCGAACGTCTGAACCCTGACGAGAAGACCTGCCAAGCTGATCCTACAGCAGAACCTCCAGTACAAGCTTGCCCCAATGCATGGGATTTCACGTGCAACAATCAACGCTGCATTCCAAAGTCGTGGGTTTGCGATGGCGATAATGATTGCTTGGATAACAGTGACGAGGAACAAAATTGCACAAAGCCAACATGCGGCAGCAATGAATTCCAGTGTAAATCGGGTCGTTGTATTCCGATGACGTTCAAATGCGATGCGGAGAATGATTGCGGAGACTTTAGCGATGAGACCGGCTGCGTCAACGTCACCTGCAGTTCCACGCAATTCCAATGTGACAATGGCAGATGCATCCCTAATACATGGAAGTGCGATGCGGAGAATGACTGTGGGGATGCTTCTGATGAGGGTGACTCATGCGCGGAAAAGACCTGCGCATATTATCAATTTACTTGTCCTCGAACTGGTCATTGCATTCCTCAGGTAAGGCCGACCGGATTTCAAAGCATATGAACACTTGAGTAACTGTTGGGTGTAATTTCAGAGTTGGGTTTGTGATGGTGACGACGATTGCTTTGATAAACAGGACGAGAAAGATTGCCCACCAATCACATGTCTGGCTAGTCAATTCAAATGCGCTGATTTGCGGCAATGCGTGCAAGAGTCATACAAATGTGATGGCATTCCAGATTGTAATGATGGTAGTGATGAGTTGGGATGTCGTAAGTCTATTTTACACAATTATAATTTTAAAATAATATAAAAAATATTTGTTTATTCAGCATCAATCGCACCTGATCAGTGTAATCAAGAAAAGCAATTCAAATGCGAATCATCTGGAATCTGTATTCCCAAGTCATGGCATTGTGATGGAACTCCTGACTGTGATGACAGGTCGGATGAACCCGCATCCTGCGGAGAGATTTACTGTCCGGCCAATTTCTACAAATGCAATAACAACAAGTGCGTTTTCAAGGCGTACGTTTGCGACGGCAAAGACGACTGTGGTGATAATTCCGACGAGGGATTAGAACACGCTTGCACTAGACCACCGTTCCGTTGTCCAACAGGCCAATGGGCGTGCCCAGGAATTACAGAGACTTGCGTTAATCTTACCAACGTGTGCGATGGTAAGCCGCAGTGTCCGAACCAAGCAGACGAAGGATCAGATTGTGACCTGTCGGAGTGTGAACACCAAGGTGGATTGTGTTCAAATGGTTGTAAGCAAACGCCAACTGTAAGTACTATCACAAAATGGCAGAAACCTGAGCGTTTCTATATGTTGAGTTGATTTCAGGGTCCGCTGTGTTTGTGCCCGCCTGGAGAACAACTCAGCAAGGATGGCTTCAACTGTGAGGACATTAATGAGTGTGTGCCAGCAGGATTGTGTTCTCAGATGTGCACCAACACTAAAGGATCGTACTTCTGCGGCTGTACTGGCGGATACATTCTGGAAACGAATAAGCATTCCTGCAAGGCATTCAGTAAGTTAAATACCTCTTGTTTGTCATAATTATTGAGCAATGAATATCATTTTTCCTTAGATCACAGCGCAGCATTCTTAATCATCTCCAACCGACACTCCATCTTGGTTGCGGACCTAAATGAACAAGCTTTGGAGCGAGTGCCATTGATTGTTGAAAATGTCGTTGCGACTGCATCGAACATGCACACGGGTACCATTTTCTGGTCAGATATGAAGCTGAAAAAGATCTCGCGATTAGATCGCGGGTTTGATCCCATCGACGTCATCAACACCGGTTTGGACCTCGTTGAAGGTCTAGCCTACGATTGGATTGGTGGAAACATCTATTGGTTGGACTCCAAGCTGAACACCATTGAAGTAGCCAAAGAAAACGGCACAAATCGTATTGTCCTGGTAAAGGAAAATATTACGCAACCTCGAGGCATGTGTTTGGATCCAAGTTCTGGCGCTCGTTGGATGTTCTGGACCGACTGGGGAGAAAATCCACGCATTGAACGTATTGGAATGGACGGTACAAACCGATCAACTATCATCAATACCAAAATATACTGGCCGAATGGTCTGACTCTTGACACAGCAAACCAACGTGTTTACTTTGCCGACTCTAAACTAGACTTTATCGATTTCTGCTACTACAACGGAACAGGTCGACAACAGGTCCTTGCTGGAAGTCACTATTTGTTACATCCTCATTCGCTCACCTTGTTTGAAGACACGCTTTATTGGACTGATCGTCAACTCAACAGGGTTTTATCAGCGCACAAGTTCAAGGGCAATAATCAGACTGTAGTCTCGCATTTGATATCACAGCCGTTAAGCATTCACGTGCATCATCCATCTTTGCAACCGATTTCTGAAAACTCCTGCGCTAAGGCTATGTGTCAACATATCTGTCTGTTGTCACCAAGTGCCCCAAGTGGATACACGTGCAAGTGCAAAGCTGGGTACCGACCGGCAAGTGATGGACGTTGTATTGAGGAAGAATCTGCGTTCCTCATGGTAATGAAGGGTTCGCAGATCGTAGACGTTTCCCTAACGCCAGGTGATGTTACCACTGGTTTCCTCACGGCCATCGTGGGTATTGATAACGGCCTCCAAATCGATTACGACAGGAAAACCGATACCATCTTTTGGGTTGAAGGCAAACAAGATGACAATGAAAACTGCACCATCTTCTCTACTCCATACGGAGGTGGTAATAAGACACAATTCCTGGGTGCCAACTCGGGTATCGTCGGATCAGCGTCGGTCATTGCCTTCGATTGGCTCGGCCGCAACTTGTTTATCGGCAATCGCATTGCGGGCAACTTGGAAATCATCAAAGTTGACGGAAAAATCAAATATCGCTCGATTATAATGTCTAACGATGGTAATGCTACATCAGTAGCTGCCCCCAGAGGATTATGCGTCGATCCCACTGAAGGTATGATTTTCTGGACGGATGACGGCGGACATGGCGTAAGCCAAAAGGTAGGACGTGTCAACATGGATGGTTCGAATCCACTAATTCTCAAGCAACTCAACGACCCGGAATCGATTACGATTGATATCGAGAAAAAGATGCTCTATGTCAGTTCCTCCAATCCTCCCACAGTTTGGGCAATGGACACTGATGGTCGGGACGCACACGAATTACTCAAAGAAGAGAATGCAATCCATAAACCGAAAGCCCTTGCGGTTTTAGACAGCAGGTTGTATTACTTGGACCCGTCCTTTGAAAAATTAGCGAGGGTTGATCTTCCGCAAGGAAACAACGAGCGCTTTATCATGGAGAACGAAGCCGATCTGAAGACGTTTACCATTTTTAAGAAACGCGCATTGGTTGAACATCCCTGTCTGCTAAACAATGGCGGATGTAGTCATATTTGTGTACCTGGATCAGGACGTTCCAGAACCTGCATATGTAATATTGGTTCTAAGAAGGAGAACGAAATCAATTGTGTGCCATACAAGACCTTCGCGGTGGTGGCTCAGTTGGATATGGCTAGAGGATACAGCCTTAAGGACAGCTCGGAAGCAATGGTACCAATTTCCGGGCCAGGCCATCATATTCTCCATACTGATATTCACTTCGCTGACAACTGGATTTACTGGGTGGAATTCAACCGTGGTACCTGGAACGGTATCTTTAGGATTAGACCAAACGGCACCGAATTGCAGCCGATCATTCGAGAAGGCATCGGGAGCAATGGAATCCGTGGCATTACCATTGATTGGATCGCAGGCAACTTGTACTTTACCAATGTATTCCCGCATGAGAACTATTTGGAAGTGTGTTGGTTAGATGGCTCCAACAGGAAGGTGCTAGTCAAGACCACCACCGACTCCCCGAGGGAGTTAGCTGTTAATCCGTTGAAGAGAATGCTTTACTGGATTGACTACGGTCAGTACCCGCGAATTGGCAAAGCTTATCTAAACGGATCCAACTGGCAACCAGTGGTAACATCAGGCATCAGCAATCCTCGTGATTTGACCGTCGATATGTTAACGCACGACGTCTACTGGGTGGACTCAAAATTGGATATGATTCAAAAGATCAGCTGGACGGGTGGTGCACGCCAAGTGATTAGGAGAAACCTCCCCAATGCTATGGGCATTGCGGTCCACATGGGTGATGTATACTGGGTGGATCGCAATTTGCAAACTATTTTTAAAGCGTCCAAACTCGTCGGCAATACGTCTCAACCAACGAAAGTTCGCACCAATCTGCAAAAATTGAGGGATATTGCCATTTTTGATATTACCAACCAACCACCTGATGATACCAACCACTGCCTTAAGCTCGGCAATGGCGGATGCGAGCAACTCTGCTTTTCTTTTCCACCAGACGTACAAACGAATAATCCACTGAATTTTGTATGCGACTGTGCTACAGGTCGTTTGGCATCCGACGGCAAAAAATGTGAATTCTTCGATGAATACCTTGTCTTCTCTACTCGCACTGAAATCCGCGCCATTGGTCTTGACCCTAAACACAATTCAGTTCCGTTCAAAACAATCTCGAACCTGACAAACGTGGTAGGCATTGATTTTGACCATGTGGATCAAACTATTCTCTTCACGCAAATTCGTCCCTGGGCAAGAATCGCCACCATGCCAGCTAAATCACCATCAGTTGAATCCATCACTAATATCATTTCAAAGGGCATCAACCCTGAGGGCATAGCATATGATTGGACCCAGAAGAAGGTCTACTGGACGGATTCCTCTAACCACAGTATATATGCGATGAATCTTGATGGTTCTGACCTGGTTATGATCGCTAGAGTAGAAAGACCGCGAGCGATTGTCATTGACCCATGCAACGGCACCCTGTTTTACACTGATTGGGGCAAATTTGGTACTTCGGGTAAAATCTTCCGTACCACCATGGCTGGATCGCTAAAGAAGGTCATAGTGGATAAGAACTTAGCGCAACCTTCTGGTCTTGCCATTGACTATGAGGACAACATGTTATATTGGACCGATGCAGTTAGAGAAAAGATTGAGCGCTCCGATTTGAATGGCAACAACCGCAAAGTGCTCATTTCCGCGACGATCTATCCGTTCTCCATTACAGTAAGTGGCAATTATATTTACTGGACCGACTTGCAACTCCGAGGTGTCTATCGTGCTGAGAAGCACACCGGTGCAAACATGATCGAAATGGTCAAGCGATTGGAGGACAGTCCGCGTGATATTCAAGTGTTCTCAAGCGCGAGGCAATCGTGTAAAGTCAACCCGTGCCATATCAACAATGGTGGTTGCGCCAAGAGTTGCCATCCTGGAATTAACGGCACCTCCGAGTGCAAGTGCGACGATACTACTAAGCTCGTTAATGAAGGCAGAATGTGCGTACCGAAGAACAACACCTGTGACTCGAGCAAGTTCTACTGTGCCAATGGGAAGTGCATTAGCAGGATGTGGTCATGTGATGGCGAGGATGACTGTGGGGATAACAGTGACGAAGATACAAACTATTGCTGTAAGTAAAGTTTTGTTTTTTTGGGAATACCGATTGAAATATTCTTTCTTATAGCTTTCCATTCATGCTCCCCCAATGAATTCCGTTGCAACAATGGTCGGTGCATCTTCAAGTCATGGAAGTGTGATCATGAGAATGACTGTAAAGATGGCTCAGATGAAGTGGACTGTCAATATCCCCCTTGCGCAAATGGCGAATTCACTTGTGCCAATCACAGATGCATTCCGATGGCCCAAGTCTGCAATGGTATTAATGACTGTAAGGACAATGTTACTTCTGACGAAACACACGAGCGTTGCCCGCAAAACACCACGTGTCCTGTGAATCATCTCAAATGCGAGAAAACCAACATTTGCGTAGAGCCGTATTGGCTGTGCGACGGCGATAACGACTGTGGTGATAACTCCGACGAAAACCCGCTGCATTGTGCGCAACGCACATGCCCACAGAACAGCTTCCGTTGTCCAAACCACCGGTGTATACCTGCTACGTGGTATTGCGATGGCGACGATGATTGCGGCGATGGAGCCGACGAACCGCCAGAATATTGCAAGAGCGAAGGGCGTACCTGCTTCGGCGATTTGTTCACCTGCGACAACGGCAACTGCATTCCGCGCATTTATATCTGCGATGGCGATAATGATTGTGTCGATAACAGCGATGAAGACAGTCGCCATCAATGCAACGACCGCCGGTGTGATGACGAAACTGAATTTACATGCGAAGCGAATAAGGCTTGGGGACGTGCGCAATGCATTCCCCGGAAGTGGCTTTGCGATGGTGATCCAGATTGTGTTGATGGCGCTGATGAGAACTCGACCCTGCACAGTTGTGCGACACCGTCGCCGTGCTCGGATGACCAATTTACCTGTGCCAATGGACGATGCATCAATAAGGGATGGCTGTGTGATCATGACAACGATTGCGGTGATGGCACCGACGAAGGCAAGGAGTGTAACTCGAAGTACAAGACCTGCTCATCGTTGGAATTCAGTTGTCAGAACTTCAAGTGTATCCGCAAGCAATACAGATGCGATGGCGAGGACGACTGTGGTGACCATTCCGATGAAGTTGGATGCAGTAAGAATATCGTTTATAACATGTAACCTTTCATTGTTTATTTGACTTTTAACGTTTCAGAAAAAGATAACAGCACTTGCAAGACGCCTGGAGAATTCACCTGCAACAATGGCCAATGCATTGACTACCAACTGGTGTGCAACAAGGTGCCAGACTGTGCGGACGAATCTGATGAACCAGCCCATTGCAATGTGGACGAATGTGCCAAAGTTGAGATCCATCAATGTGGTCACAAATGCATCGACACACCCACTGGATATTACTGTGAATGCAATCAAGGATATAAGTGAGTGCATTTTGTTGAGAATCTTTAATCATCCTCTAATTGCGCTTTCCATTTTGGCAGATTGCTCAACGATAACAAAGCTTGTAGCGATATTGATGAATGCATAGAAACACCAGGAGTCTGCTCGCAGTACTGTTCCAACACTCCGGGCGGCTACTATTGCAAGTGTAACGACCAATACTATGATCGCCAACTGGACGAACATACCTGTAAACGCAAGGACAAATCCGAACCGTGGGTGCTCTTCACCAATAAGTACTACATCCGCAATATGTCGGTCGATGCTCACACTTACAACCTCATGCATCAAGACCTGCTCAACGTGGTGGCGCTCGATTATGACTACCAAGATCAGAAACTCTACTTTGCAGACGTGACTGCCAAAACTATTTTCAGGTCGAATATCGGTGGCAATGGGGAGAAGGAGCCGGTGATCCGTCACGATTCGCACGGTTTAGAGGGCATTGCCGTCGACTGGATAGGTAGAAAATTATACTGGCTGGATAGGCACTCGAAGAATCTGGACGTTGCTGAATTAGACGGTACAAGTCGCACAACATTGAAGACGGCGATTCCCGACCCTAGAGCTCTTGCTGTGCATCCGGGAACTGGGTACCTGTACTTTGCTTCATGGCATCTTCAGGCGTACATTGGCAAGATTGGCATGGACGGTTCGAATTTCACAAGGATTCTGACCTGGGAAAATGATATCGCTTGGCCAAATGCATTAACCATTGATTATTTCACTGACCGCGTATACTACGCTGATGCTCATTTGGATTACATTGCGTTTGCTGATTTGGAAGGTCGCTATAGACATATTGTGTTATCAGGTGCGAGCGTACCACATGTCTTTGCACTGTCACTCTTTGACGACTTTGTATACTGGACGGACTGGAACTTGAAGGCTATTAGCCGTGCTAACAAATTCCATGGCAAGGACTTGACTGTCATCAGGAATACTACGCATCGCCCGTATGACATTCACATCTACCATCAACTGCGGCAGCTGCCGTATGTAAATCCATGTGGTAGCAATAATGGCGGGTGTTCGCATTTGTGTCTCATTTCTCCACCATTAGCGTCCAGTTATCTTAACATAGAAGGATACGGCGAAGAAGGCGCAACTGGATACAAATGCGCATGTCCCAATCAATACTACATTGCTAATGATCAAAAGACTTGCATTGCCAACTGCACCCAAGGACAATGGACTTGTGGTGGTCAGGATGAGAAGTGCATTCCATGGTTCTGGCAATGCGATGGGGAAAAGGATTGCAAAGACGGATCTGATGAACCAGCAACCTGCCCGCCCCGTCAGTGCCGCGCTGGAACATTCCAATGTAAAAATGGTAACTGCACACCATCTGCCACTATCTGCGATGGTACCGATGACTGCGGTGATGGATCCGACGAAAAAAATTGCAACATGCCTTGTCCGGAGCTGGAATTCAAATGTCGCTCCAATGGCAGATGCATTCTGGATTCATGGAGATGCGATGGTGATGCCGACTGTAAAGATGGCAGTGACGAGGATCCCGCTATATGTCACAAGCGGGCTTGTGATCCAGACACAGAGTTCGCCTGCAAGAATGGCCGCTGCATTCCGAAGCTATGGATGTGCGACTTTGACAACGACTGTGGGGATGATTCAGACGAGCCGGCGTACATCTGCCGACAGAAGAACTGCACCACCGGATGGCAACGATGCCCAGGCAGGTCTAACTACCGCTGCATTCCCAAATGGCTGTTCTGTGATGGAAAGGATGATTGTAGAGATGGTTCCGATGAACTACCGCAATATTGCCCCAGTTGTAATTCCGACACGGACTTCAAATGCGCGAACAATCGCTGCGTACCCAAACAATGGACTTGCGACTTTGCGGATGATTGCGGTGATGGGTCTGATGAAACGGAGACGCTGTGCAAAGGAAACTATCGCGAATGCTCCGAATCTGAGTTCCGATGCAAGAATGGCAAATGCATATCAAACAGATGGCGATGCGATCATGAAGATGACTGCGGAGACAACAGTGACGAACAGGGTTGCAGTGGATACCAATGCAAGAATGGAACATTCCAATGCACGTCGGGACATTGTATCGCTTCCTACTTCCGGTGCGACGGTGACCGTGATTGTCGCGATATGTCTGACGAGATGAACTGCCCGCCAAGATACCCAGGCGGTCGCTATTGTCCTGAATCACGCTTCCAGTGTGACAACCATCTTTGTATTAGCCAAGCAGATCTGTGCGATGGTGCTGACGACTGCGGTGATAACTCTGACGAGGCACCATCGTTGTGCACGAACTTTAACTGTGATACCCTGCGACGCTTCCAATGTACTAATCACAGATGCGTGGCACGGTACCAACTCTGCGATGGCGTTGATAATTGTGGCGATGGATCCGATGAAAACAATATGACTCTTTGTGCCACCAAACATAAACCGTGCAACGGCAATGTGGAATATCAATGCGCTAACAAGAAGTGCATCGATCGCGGGCAGGTTTGCGACTTTGCCGACGACTGCGGTGACGGTTCTGATGAATTGGGCTGTCACCACAACAGCGTCTGCTTGGATAGCAATCGAGGCGGTTGTGACCATCAGTGCATGAACCTCACAGACGGAGGATATATCTGCGTGTGTCGATCGGGCTATATCATTTCCAAAGAAAACCGGAAGAAGTGTCAGGATGTGGATGAGTGTGCCACGGGTACCCATCATTGTTCGCAAACGTGCCTCAACATCAACGGAACGTATGGCTGTTCTTGTAAGAGTGGCTTCAAGCTGAGCGATGGTCTTTCTGGTGTCTGCAAAGCTGAAGAGAATGACATTACGCTTCTGTTTGCGAACGGACCTGAAATCCGCGCATACACTCTTAGTGACCAAGACGAACAAGACGTTATCAGCGAGGAGAAACGCATCGAAGCATTGGATTACAACGCTGAATCTCAGATCATCTTCTGGGCCGACAGCTATGACAAAACCATTAAACGATCCTATATGGTTAACGCGATGAACGGGCAAGTCAAAACTGGCTTCGCACAGGATTTGAACATGAAAGGCAACAGTAAACCAACAGCCGTGGCAATTGATTGGATTGGAGATAATTTATACTGGACTGAAATTGATCGCGCGGGATCGAAACCCAAGGGTCGCGTTATGGTCGCCAAAACGGATGGGCGGTACCGACGAGCTGTTGTAAGCGTAGGATTGGAAAGTCCCAGCTCACTTGTGGTCGACCCGCAATTGGGTCGTATGTTCTGGTCGGACTCGGGTTCAGCACCAAAGATTGAGGTGTCGTGGATGGATGGCTCTAAGCGGAGACCATTGATAACGGAGAATATTCGACACCCCACAGGATTGTCTGTTGATTACTCCATGGAACACACGCTTTACTGGGTAGATACAAAGTTGAACACCATCGAAACGATGAACTACGACGGATCCAACCGAAAAACCATTCTTAAGGGAGAAGTTCTTAAACATCCAATTTCCCTGGACGTTTTCGAATCCAGCTTGTACTGGGTAACACGGGATACTGGCGAGTTACTGCGACAAGATAAGTTTGGACGTGGTGTGCCTGTGATCATCCAGCGTGATCTCGTCAATCCATCCGGCGTTAAGGTTTACCACAATCTCAGATACAACAAGACCATTGCAAATGCTTGTCGCGATAACAAATGTTCACATCTTTGCTTACTGGTTCCCAGTGGGCACAGATGTTCATGCCCTGATTCTCCGCAAGTGCCAAACCATCGTGGCAAAGCCGACATACTGTGCGATGCGGCAGCGGAGCGTCCAAGACCGCTGCCCAGAATCTGTGCATGTCAAAATGGCGGCGTGTGCAGGGAGACGGATACCAATGAGTTGGCCTGTGAATGCCAAGAGGATTTCAGTGGAACCTATTGCGACGTGCACACTGCACATAGTCGATTTGCTGGCGGGTCAAACGCTGCCGCCATTATCATTCCAATCGTTGTGATCTTGTTGGTTGTTGGCGCTGCTACAGGTGTTTGGTTCTTCATCCGAAAGAGACCATTGTAAGTGATAACAGTCTTTGTAACTTATAGCAAATTCTAATCTGATTTGATTTATTGCAGTGGAAAAGGAAGCTTGGGAAGTTTGTCTAGCAGTCAAACGGTGTCGTTCCGACAAGGTACCAACGTAGAATTCGGACCCAACACCTTCGGCGGTAGCAACGGTACCGGCTCCGTGGAACCAATGGACGTTGCCTACACATTAGATCCAGTTGGCAATAAAAACAGGGACTTCCATAATCCGATGTATGACGCGGTCCAGGGTGGTAATCCAGATACAACTGGCAATGGCAGTTCAGGTAACAATCGTTACATTCGGATATATTTTTGTGGCTAGTATACGGTTCAATAACAGTCCTTCTTTCAGCTTTGTATGAAGTTCCTGTCGACGTGACCAAGTCGAAATCAGACACGTTCACGGAACCCCCCAGCGCCATTTTGGCGCCATCCAGCGTCATCCATCGCTCATCGCCGCAGATCAACATCCGGCATCGCGAGCTGGATCCGGCGCACGACACCGGCAAGGACACCCAGCAGCTGGTCGAAGAGGACTGCTGATACCGGCTGAAGTACGACCTACCGACGCTGAGCTATTTATACAAGTTTCTACTCACGCACTATGCGAAAAAGTGATTGCTGAACACGAACAATTCCCATGCATACTACATAAACGGATGCTCGCACGCCAAATATTTTAGAAAACATCCAGCAGTCAGAGGGCATCTCTTTTACGATAATGAACTAAAAATATAATGAAATTTTGTTGTGAACTTGAGAATGATTATGTAAGTAAGCGAATTCCTAATTATTTTTAAATTTTACGATTACGTATTTGATATTGATATCAAAACATGGAAGTATCATAGACAATTTATATTTTTATGCAAAGATTTATAAGGAAGTGGCGTATATTTCTGAATAAGCGTTATCTCATATAATGTATATTTGAGTTTGATACCAAAATTGTTGCGATGTATTATGATTTACTTTGTGACGAAGGGACGACTATATCAAGAGAAAACTGCGGCTCTTTAAATTTCGCAGGACTAGGTATTTTATATCTGAGAGGGGTGGAAGACCTAAGAAATTATGCAATACGCTGACGCTAAAGTCACTTGCGAGAGAGACGAAATGAGAAGGATTAGGACAAGATGTAGCGAAGGGAGAGAAATTATTTTTATAACGAGTTATTGGTGTGCTTGTGGACATTTATTTACTAAATATTTGTACGAGAAATCCGCTCATTCTAGTTTGGCCTCAGTGAAAATATCAAACATCCAATCAGATATCCAGCTTCTTCAATAATGCTTTCAATGCAAAAGGGGTAAAACTTACAATGGAAAAAAACCAAAGTGCCATTCAAAGAAAGCATGAGACCCGCGAAGCAGCACGCGCGTAAATGCGTGAAACGAACGAGAATCGTAACAACTTCTTCCATAATGTAAGATTATGTAAATATAGCGATATAAATTAGTGTATTAAAATTAATGTATTAAAAGATTACAATAATAACAGGGAGCGAACAAAGCTAACATTCGAACGAACGCAAGAGGATGACACTCGACAAACGTCTAATTACTTTGGAGACTGTATTACATTCCAATAAACCTAAACATTTTTAAAAGTATAAATACGTTTTAAATTTTACGCGAATCGTTAGTTGAAAAGTGAAATAATTTGTTTATTTGTTTTATATAATATTAGTTGTATCTATGCATATATATTTAATGATTGTTAAATAGTTGGCTCTATATTTTATCAATGTCATATCTTCAAATCGATGTCAATGTCGCACATCTCTGGTCGTCAGAGGATGTCAGGGGACCGTCCATGTAAAACGAGAAAACGCAATTTACTGAATACAATTTTACGTCGAAACGAACTATTGTGCAGCGCACTTTTACACAATCGCAGTCAACACGCACGCTGCTCGCAGTATTCCTGGCGCATGTGACACCATGAACAACAACAAACTGTAAATAAACTTGTTATTATGAGAGAAATATTACAAGTCACGTACAATCATGTAAAATGAAGGGATTAGTAAACTAATTGTACTTATTGTGTGTATTATCGTCGTCATAATAATAGGTGATAACAACGCGCGGAACAGCGGCACGCAGCTTTTAATTGACGCATGCATATAATTATATATTTGGGGATCAAATGATGTACGTTTTTGTTTCAAAAATGTATATTTCATTTTTCAGTAAATATAGTGGTTGTTTTATATGGTGATGTTATAACTTGTCTTGTTTGTCGTCAACAATTGCTTCATGCTGTGATTTGCTTATTCTAATAGCAAAATGGGCATTAGTTCAATCACTCCCCTATGTAACACAAAAAAATGCCCATAGTAGCTTCTTTATCCCTCTTCACGATTACTAAATACAGGGTGTAACAAAATTGGCGCATTTCCTCTGGAGGCATCATGATTACATAGTAAATAAGAAGAATTTCGTTGCTTTCCACCTCAAAATTGTGGTATATTTTCTTAATTTATCGATATTTTGCAATTTTTTATTTGCACATTTTTAAGACTTGTAAATATGCAAATAAAAAATTGCAAAATATCGATAAATTGAGAAAAAATACCACAATTTTGAGGTGGAAAGCAACGAAATTCTTCTTATTTACTAGATTGTAGATT
>JARJDQ010001426.1:0-13434 GCA_030264215.1 Geostiba sp. GC000077 | reverse complement strand
GTTCGAAACTTGTCCCCAAACGGGTATTGTATCTTCGGCAATTGTCAGTTTATTCCTCTCAATTTAACAACATGCATTGTCAGAGCACACTATTCTATGCATATTTATTCGTCAAACACCCAGATAACGCAATATCGCATACAAAATTTAGGCTGTAAAAAATTTTTCAAAGAGGTATATCTCGAGAACCATTGAGTATTGAACCTTCGTGTATCGGACGTTTCGTGTATCGGTCTTGTTTTGATGTTGTCTATCACTCACCAACCTCTGTAAAGTTTTTTTTATTAACACCCTGTAGAATTGAAGAAATTAAACAAAAAAAAACTAATTTGACTGTACTATAACACAGATATAAAAATGTAATAAAAATGTATTAAAAAAAAAACGTTCCAATGGAAAATTTACATGTTTAGATGACAACCTTAATTAATTCTCCTTGCGCTTCCTTTTGGGATACGTTCTACGTTACGACGAACTATAACCATGCCTTTACAGTTTAACCTGTTTTCAATATTTTTTGTATTAACCCAATTTTTCAAATTTTTCAAATTTCTATAATAAACCAAAGCTTTTGTAGTTGTCCTTTAGAAGTGCAGTCTAGGCTACAAAAGCAACGATATTTAAGTACGAGCTAAATATGGACTTAATTCGAAATCTGCTTCTTGCGATCTTGCGCTTTAACAAACGCAAAAGACAAAGCTTCACCTTATAAATCCTACGCACCACAAAAAAGCACTTTATAAAAGGCAATGTGATGATAAAACCAGACCTACAAAACTAAACGTCCAGACGTTCCAACAACAACATCACAAAATCACAACGCCATAAAACCAAATCCAAAATTATGTACCCAGATATACGTTTAATACTCAAACTACTTGTGTACTTGTAGTACATACTAGTCTTAGGAATAAATACATTTGAATCACTACTAAAATAATAACATGTCGATAGCTATTAAAATAATTGAATAATTGAATAAACGTTAATTATCCGCGCGAGCGTCGAATAGAAATAGACATCGATAAATCACCAAGAGATGGGAAGGATTGGCAGGATGCAAACTCGCAGACCAGAGAATGCTATGGGTTTGAGTGCGCAGGTGAGGAGGACCTTCACCTCGCTGCCCTCTTTCCTGCCAACGCCGGCGACGGGCGCCACATGCGCGCCAAGAGAAAGAAAAAGGAAATGAAAAGTATCGGCAGGTTCTCTCGTAATCAATCCGCGGCTGCGCGCTGCGCTGAGATCGTTCGAAAATCCGCGCCGGGGAAAAATCATCGAAGATGATTAATTAACGTCGCGCACGTCGCCCGCCAACGGAAAAAAGACAATTAATTGCGTGATTAATGAACTGCGTGCATGCTTCAAACAAGGCATTAATACCCAGAACCGTACCAACAATCTGCTTTCAAAAATTTCAAAATTACAAAATTTCAAATTTTTACATTTTCAATACGGTCCTGTTCTAAAGCTTTGATTTTCTGCTCCCTTGATGCCTGAGACGTGATGCTATTTCCTTCATTAATCCTTACCGATTGCAAAATAAAAGAAATTGCACCACATGCTGTGAAGGAACAAAGAAAGAAAGCACCGGCAAAAAATGATATTAAAAAGTTGCTTACCACTCGTCGAACTATATTCGCCGATGTAGCGTTTGGTTAGGTAACGGACGGTCACAGCTGCAAAATCAGAAAACAGTCATTAATTACCAATCGTTTGCATTTTGCATCAATCACGATAGACATGACAATATCGTCAAAACGTAAACAAGTTATGGGCCCAACAAACAGGATAAAGTGAAGTGTCAAATTTGTTTAAATTCAATCAGAATGCTAAAGAGCTAAAGGTCGACACACATTTGCATTGAATATATGCCAGAGGTGCCAACTTTGAATAGTAAAAATGTGTGTTGTCGAAAGAAATCAATTATAATCAATTATACTACAACATTTGAATGGTTACCAAACAATTTGTTGTTCTTAGATCCAAAGATTTTAATTAATAATAAGTCGTCAAGAAAAGCAAAAGTTAAAATTGATTTAGATTTTTACTTGTTGTGAATTTCTGACAAGGATTGACGTGGAAGTTTGGATTAGAACTTTTACTTCTTCCAATCTTCTCCAGTTCTCCACCATCACTTCCCAATTTATCGCAACGAAGCGTTGAAGGAAAAAAAAACTTATATAAATGCAAATGCAAATTCCGCGGGGTAATTAATTTCGACGCACTTATCAATTGTTTCGAGCTGCTGTCAAACACGCGTCCAAATAGAAAGCATTCACACACACACACCGACACACCTTTCCTTTCTTTCTCTTTTTGGTTTCGTCTTCATTCTTCATGACTGCAGTCTTCAATCTTTCTTCACGTTCGCCAGTCTTCTGCAACTAGTCGTTATTGTCGTTGTGATTAATACTTAACCCAGAATTTGACATCATTTGTCAGCGATTTTCATTTTTCATCCATGCAGATTTCAATTGCGTACTCACACAATTATTTGTTAATGTCTCAACCGTATCGGGCAACAATAGCCAACACTGTTAGGGAGGGAAGAGGAAAGAGTTGAAGCGCACGATTGTATATAGATTAGAGATCAATTTGTTTATCGTGAATTTAATGAATAGCCATTTTGGAAGATTGGAACATTGGAAGAGTTGTGCGCCGAAGTGCATCTAACGGACTGACATGAGAATGTTTTATTTCGGAACGTTATCAGCTCGTAAATCTGGACAAATGTTCCGCACTGCCGCAGACGATTTGTTTCCGATTTTCAAACAAAGCCGATCTTTACATCTTCAAATCTGGGTTACATATGCAACCAACACTATACGCGTGCACATTTGGTTGCCTAAGTCGACAACTTAAATATGGTTAAGTATCGATGAGGATTAATTATGCGTAATCGGGATTGAATCTCATTCGAAAATGGAATTGTTTTTAACCATTTACTTTCTTTCTTTCTTCATTTCTTCTTGCGTTATCTCCTTGGCTTATCTGTCGATGCTCTCTAATAGTAATTGCGTTCGTGCCCGAATCGGCATAATGAAGAGATAAAACAGCTCGCATAATGAATGGAAAACACGGAACACGAACATCGAAATCCTCTACAATCATTGAGCACGAACAATCAATCCAAATCCGAAACGACTGCCAGTTGAAGTGATTTTAAATTATCGATTATCATGCGGGCCTTGTTCGAGAATTCGAGACCAAAGACCAACATTTAAATTAACTGACTTAACGTCGCACCAACTGTAATGTTTTCTGGCCTAGTTTTCCAATCCAATAACCAAATCCAAATGAAATGGAATTTGAAGACTGAAGACTTTTAATTTCGCCTCCACCATTTACAAAAAAAAAATGAAAATAACATATCTATGTAATTGTGCTAAATTCAAAACAGCACAAGGTTTAAGTGACTTAAATAAGGTTGTATCATTCGCATTAGGAGAGCTTTTAACCATTGCGCAATTGTTGCTGTTGGCGCGTGTTGTTGATATAAATAAACAACAGGTCGTGTGTGAATATAGCTATGGACTTTATGGACGCAATATTCTGACTTCTTATGTCCATGCGCACTTCACATATAAGTAGACACGAGCGCTGAAGAGTGCCAATGTGAAATAAGTCATAAATTCAGGCGCACATTGAAATATCGCACGCGAATATCGCACGCGAATATCGCACGCTTCATATGATGGCGCAGAAATGGAAAATCTATTAAGTAAGTATTGATTTGTTGTTGTTACTTCGGGGCTTTAATTGTGAATGCTAATCAGGCGAGGCATTAAAACTGTTCATTCGATAATAAATCACGGTACACAACTCAATCAGGACTAACAGTGTTGAGAAATATGGACTTAACTATGACTTAACCGTAAGTCACTAAAGTATTTTCATAAAATGTTGCTATACAGGGTGGACTAAAATTGGCGGAAAAACGCCAGGTAACATTGTAGTAAATGTAAAGTAAAAAAGAATAGATAATCTTAAAACCAACATGCTGAAAAAGTATTCGTTTGACCTCATGAGGTCTTAAAATGTCGTACCCAAATTAAACGAACACCCTGTATAATCGAATACATAAACCATTCTTAAACAAAAGTAAAAGTTTGCTGAGAGCAAAATTTTTTTATTGGCCATTCTATTACCAAATTGCTAATTGATTTGCGATCATGTTTAAGTTAAAACTTAAGCTGAGCTGCCTAATGAAAGTTAATGAAACTAATAATAAGTTACTTAAATAATAAGGCGGTCGACACACTCGCTTCTATCTGTCGTATAAATTAGCGGTTCTGCGGTGTTCGACGCTCGATATTAATAATAGTAATTATTCAGAGACGAATGACTATAAATGCTATGGCGCCACAACAGAACCAATCTGACTTAAGTTAAGCCACACATATTTAACTGAATTACAGTATTGTTTTTATTGATTATAATAGTGTGGTTTATGCCTGGCGACAGTCGCCGGAATTAATGAGTTCAAGGTGTCTGATTTGATTCTGATTCTGGAAGTGCTTATAAGGCGCGAGTATTTTTAAGTCTTAGGCCGGACGGGCCAGGAACCACGTGAATCATAAAAATGTCACAATAGTTTCGGCGACTAGGGTTCGATAATCCTCTCTAAACCGAAACTTCATGTCGGCAATTCAGCATGTTTCTTTTAAAATGATTTATTGTGACATTTTTATGATTCACGTGGTTCCTGGCCCGTCCGGCCTTAGGCAGTTTCGGCGGCTCGTGTTCGATAATCCTCTCTGCTTGTCGGCATTTCGACATGTTTCTTTTTAAATGATTTATTGTGACATTTTTATGATTCACGTGGTTTCTGACCCGTCCGGCCTCAGCTTATACATTCTGTTAGTCTGTTACGCACTACCAAGTTTAATCACTGGGTCATTTCTATAAATTTAAAGCGTCGTTTAGTAAAGATTCCACATTCCATGCGTTGCAGTCGTTACGAAATTAAGTTCTGTTCATCGACTCATGACTTAATTTGAGTCCTAGCTACTTGCTACTGGTTGCAGGTGTGGAATTGTGGATGTGGCGGGTAATAAGCTCGTTTTAATTTTTATGGCTAGCAAGCAGCAGCAGTTGCAAAAGCTAGAAGTGGCTTAAGTAGCAGTGGTATCGCAGAACGCTTCTTTCTGGTTGAGGTTGAGGTGGAGAGGATCGCCAGTAAACAAGTTTATTGCTGAAATGCTGACTGTTGCAGGATTGACTTGGAACACTTGGTATGGCTAATCGCATGCTGGTATACGCTAAATGCGTAATTAAAAATGGAGCATGTTTAAGGCGATTTAGTGACAAGTGGTACAACCGAGGAAATGTCTAAATATAGCGCGCAACCTGCTCGCCAGGTCGTTCAGCAGCGTTTTTCGTCTCATTGCATTCCTCTAATCGCATTACGTGTTTGCTTGAGAACTAAGACCAGAAACCAAGAGACTAATCATAACAACCAAGTCAGGCATGTTCCGTAAGTTTCACTCTAGTCATCTAATTAATTTCGGCGATGTTCGTTCACAGATTGTGAACAGTTGTGCAACAAAACACAAATATTTCAATCGCGTCGAAATAATTCGCTACTTCCATTTAGAGGCACAAGAACGTTATATATGCTTTGATTTATGAAACGTATGATTACAAAATCAGGATATGAGATCCTATATCACAGGGACTGGGGACTGGGGACTGGGGTACGGAGCAAACTGTGCGTTGGCCACTTTTAAAATTAGTAATCGTAGAAGGGAAATTTATGACTGGTACTGTTATGCATGGCAGACTAGTCGATTTCATTGCATAATCCAATTGTTATCCCGCGCGGTGTACAGTTTCGCCATGATGCAGTACCCAAGTTCAAATCCACAGCGAGTCGAAAGCCCTCGGTGGCTGGGCACTTCGGCAAGCAGTGGCGTCTTGATGGTAGTACTACTCTGGTACAATAATTTTAGGGCTTTTCCAATTAACGTCCACAAGTACTCTAGAGTACCCTCGTCCATGTTCCAATAATGCGGCTATGATACTCCTGCTGCGGCTGAAATGCACTAGCACCTTGGTAGGTGCATCGATGCTCCTACGGCTGCAGTACGTGAGCTGCGCATCTGTTCTAACCTCTATGCGGTCTGTTTTGATTCGAATGATTCGAATTGTGAAATGGATCACGAAATCGAAAACGAACATAACATAGTCCTTGAAACTCGTTGAAGATGAGGTTAGTGCCGTTGCTCACTAGTGCGCATATTTCGTGTGCGATCGGAGTGCGTTCCAATTACCAACAGGATCAAAGTGACCCAGAACAAAATGGTATTAATTGGAAAAGCCCCATTTTTAGAAGTCCCCTTCATCAAAGCAAGTTCTAAACAAGCAGTATCAATAATAGCAGAATCAATCCCAATTGAACTTTATCAGGTTATGTGCCCAGAGCACACTTCCACCACTTCTCTAAAATTATAAATATATTGAAATATCCAACAAATAAAATTCACTGCACGCCACTGCTCAGTGACCATGGATCGCATTATGTTATAGTACGTTAAACGAGTGTGCAGTTTGAAATGCGATTCGGATTCGGAGCATTGACCAATAGGTATATCGCCGGATCGGATCACCATCTTCATGCCCAGTTGGTCATACCGCGCTGCGATTATTTATTGTTGTAATTTCGTAATAACGCAATGCATCTAGGATAATGCAGCTGAGAGTTGTAGATCCGAACATCACTTGGTACAGTGTAGGAGTTCCTGGTGAAGGAGGAGGTTCCCCCAAGCCCCAACTGATCTGGGAATGTCCGCAGGGGTCTAACGTGATCTCGTTTTTCCTCTCCGCGCATTGTTCCACCGCTCCACGCTCCATACTCTCCTAATCAGGTGTAATTTTATACTTCCTGAAGATCGTATCGATCTTTCTCTACTTACGTTAAGTTAAGCAGTTTTGTTTCAAATTTTTTGTGAAGAAACCTGATTAAATTATTGATATCCAATAATGTGTAATATGTAAAATATGTCTGGACGCCGAGGACCCACCTAGTTGACGCTGAATTTATCTAACATTTATGTGTATTTATTAGATCCTTAACACTTTCAACAACTCGCGACTGCTGGTCGAGCCACATCGAAAGGCAGGTCCCCTAGCTTAGAGCTTAAGCAGGTCTGCAGCTCGGCGTCGAATGTGTTCGGAAACTTCGGAGGCCAGGCGTCCACGCAAGAAATTTATGTCGTCGATAAGAGAACGCGTCGAACAAGCACCGCGAATGCGATAATATCAGATAATAATGATGTATGCACTGATCTACACTAGTGTACAATCATGTACTTCGATATTTCTACATTGTATTTGAATATAAAGATATTCAGACGAAAAGGTATCACACTCTTTCCTATTTTTTCAATCAGGTTAAAAGCCCACCTCAAATCAGTTGTTTTTCTCTGTTTTACTTGTGTACACGATTTGACTATAGGGGCTTTCCAAGCACGTGCTCCTGGTACTCCAGGGTATCCCACTGAATGATTTGAGAGATTCGAATTCTTTTTTGAATTTAATGACTTTGAACATGAATTTATACCGTACATTGTTTAGATATAATGCAAGTAAATGACGTGCATAAAGCGTTGTATGCCCCATGGACGCGCAAACGCCACAAACCGCGGCGTCTGCTTCGCCTTGGTTCGTGGCTTGCGCGTCCGCGGACCATAAATAACTATCTTAAACTTTTTTTTGCTATTTAATTATTTTAATTATTATTTATTTTAATGTGAGCGACTTTCTAGCCCCTGTTTGTTGTGCTTAGAAATTAGTTGGCAATTAGAAATGTGAAATGCTTGACGCATTGTCAAAACATGTTTCGGTAAAATTATGCAGAATTAATGCAAATGCGAGATGAAAGAATACGCGGTAGCAAATTATTAATGAAATGTTAATGTGACATCCGCATGGGACGCAAATGTGGTGTTTTCTAATCTTTAAGACTTGAGGCACTTGAGTAATCGAACCGCTGTGGTGACCGGTAGTCAAGCAGCTACTGTTTTCGCTCGCCGGGGACTTTTCTATCTGCGACTACCAGTACCAGTAATTTTTATGATTACATGCGCAAATCATTAAAAGCATCTAATGGCAGAACACCGGTAGCGGTAGCATTATTTAGTGGCGAGTGCATAATTAAAAATTTCGCGCACATTCGATTTGAATGCTGCTGCACAGGTCTCTAGTCATCATTGCGATTAGCGAAATTATCCTAATCGGATTAGATTGCTTCATTGCTATTTGCTACAGTTCAATGCATGTGCCATGAACGTGTGAAGGTGCTTAGCTTAGCGCACTGGAGGAAAGTAATTTATTTGATTAAGTGTTATTTACGGGGGCCTTGCGTCCCGTCACACGGCCTAAGTTGGAGATTTATCACTCTTGTGCAAAATCGAAAAAAAGTGGAGTGGAAAGCTTTTGACGACATTCAACTGTATTCTTTGTTGGACCAACGGGTGAACGGGACTATGTCTAAGTATACTTAAGTCATCGCTTTGCGACTGGATGGACATTAATTATAAATTCGTTATTAATTATTGATTTCCCGAACGATTATGAAGTAGCGACTCTCACACGTTCGTTCATGCTCACTGCGGGCGGCGGTGTGAGCAGATTCACTTGATTCACTTAGCACTGACTTAAGTCACTTCGCACTTTAGGTAGTTGGAGTTAATGCGCGCGCACGCTGCAAAACATTTATCTATATTTATCTTCATTTATGTATTTCCTAGTGGCGTGATTACAAATTGTACCATATGTTCCTTCCCTGACTGAACTCTTCTCAAAACTCTCCGAAGGAAATGGAAAAAAAGAAATTAAGAAAAACAAGACCAAATGGGGAATTTAGAGTGGAATTCCAAAATCGTTGAAATCATTAGATAATTACCCTGCGAGTCCTTACACCCAAGTGACCACTTGTATGTGAGATAATTAGGAAAAAGTGCGCATTCCTGGAGTGCGAGCAACGACACCTTGGTTGCAATGGTGCTTGAAATAAATTAATTCCAATGCTAATTAAACGCGAGCTTATTGCATTCAATCGGATGCTTCCTCTTCTCTTGAGCGGACAATTTGCTCCACCATTAAAATTCTGAAATTCACCTTTCAAATGCCACGTCTTAATACCTACATCGAATCATAAAAGAAGATAATTTACATACAGAATTAGTACACGTACTCTACTACAAAACAAGTCCTTCCGATAATCAGATCAAGTTTCATCCATTGTTCCTTCTCTTGTCTTCTCCGTTCAATGTTCAGTGTTAACTTGTGAAGATGCCCTGGAGTCCTTCAGTTCCGTCCAATTACTTCAATTCTTTCTTCTGATCGTTTTGTCGACTTGACTGTGAGAAGCTATATATACGATTGGTCTTATCTCCTTTGACTTGAACCTCTATAGCCTAGAGCCATGTTAGGGGCTTTCTATAATAGTAGTCTAGTTCAAGGTTCAGTTCCTTCACACCTTCTCTCCAAACAACTAACAACTTAAGTCCACTAAGTCCACTCATGATACAGCTATATAAGTTGTTATTAATAAATGTCACCTAACGGTTATGACCAGGTCAATAACAATCAAGAGTGTTGGTCGCGTCTGATTAAGGTAGTCACGTAACGTTCACAGCTATGTCCATCCTGCTGGCATCAGACGCCTGGTCGTGGTCATATTTGACGCGATTGTTTTTACTACCTGACATTCGATGCAGTAACTGCAGTCTCTGATCTGAGGTCTCAAGTCTTCAATGTTATTGTTATGACCAGAATCATGATGTTACAAAGCGCCAATGCTATAAACCCAAAGCTGCAAAAGTGACTTAACTTGACGTGAATAAGCCACATAATAGTTGGTGTTTTTATATCACAAGTAGAGTTTAGGTTTTTAGGTTAGGTGTTGGGAAATGTACTTTTAGTGTTGAACCAGGAAATGTGAACATTCAAAATGTTAGCACTAATTGACAACCACTTTACCATATGTTACCAATTTACAAATTTAATTCCAGATTTTTTCTCTGTGTATATCTTGAAACTTCAAGTACTGCAACATTATATGGAGCATATTGCACATTAAAATATAATACAACATCGTCAAGAAATGTTGAAATTGTGGAGGTGTTTGTTGGTGTTGAAATTTCAATCCTCTGTCACACCGTCACAGCCATTAGATAACGGGCGAAAAATCGCCAACACGTAATACGGCTAACCAAAGGCCGGACACCCGACTATCGCATTGAAATGGAGTGAAAATTGCATGAAATCAACATATAGCTGACATGTTTGTTGGCATTCGTTACCGATCATTACGGATCATTACCAATCCCCAACGCAACGCAATGTGAAGCACAATATTAAGCCCACACATGAAATTCACTTTTCATGTCATAAATACCTCAAATATTTAACAAGCGAAATTTATATCCTCAAATGAGTCATTGCCACGCGCTTAATTTTTAATTTGAATGCGAAATTAATTCATCGACATGATGGAAAGTTAATCTATACTTAAGTGCCTTAAGTTATAATTATACCACACAGCGCTTAAGATATGCACGAATTTCGATAATTGCTTAATGGATTCGCATATGGTTACTCCGGATCATAACTCATAACATAATTTCGTGCTATGAAGTCATTCATGATACACTTCCACTTTTAACGCATAGTTGTAGTTTTTTCTGTGGTTGGAGTTTCTACTTCTAAAGTGTTTAATCGTATAATGCGATTTTGGACTCGAGCAGTTTTGCATATCAGTGTATAATTTCCAGAGTAAAGCGAAGTGAAAGAAATTTAAAAGAAATTGCAATAAATTACAAATTAATGATAATATCACCCGCGAGCTATACAGGTCCAGGTCTACAGACCACAGGTCCACAGTTGGTTACCAATCGTGAAATGGACGAAACGAAAGTTCGCGCTGACATTGAATTAGCGCTACCCGCAGAATATTTATGAATGAACCAATGAACTAATCTTTTTCGCTGATTGCGTTTGTTCCGTCTTCGGACGGGATGAACAGTTACTACAGCGCGTGTAATTCGCCAACATGCAACTCTACTTAACACCACGGCCTCGTCTGGTGTTTGTTCAATTAAACCCGCTTTTCGTGGCATTAGTAAAAATATGCGCCCGATAACTTTTGTAGTTAGGCATTGCGCACGAGAGGAAGCGACGCGGATAATAAGTTAGACGAGATGCAACCTGATACCATTAAATGGACGCATGGAATGAGGAAGGCTTGTACCCATCCTTGGACTAGTGTCTTAGTATCGTGCTCACTGCCAACTTCCAACATTCAATGTGGAACCACCAGCCAACAAACACACCGGCGGTCATGGTCACTTCATGGACGCTTCAACTTTGCACTCGTGGTACTTCCAACAGACCAACAGCATGACTTGAGATTTTGGCTTGGTGTGCACCTTAGCACACGAAGGAATATTATTAAGTAATGCGACGCCAGCGCCGGTCCGAGCGCCTTGTAATCATTAGTCGACTTGAAGTGGGTAATACTCCATCCACTCTCCTCGTCTCCTCGCTTGCGAAAAACGCGTCGTATCATTAATTACCCGTGGCGGTCATCTCGTGCGCGTCCGGCCCGATCGACTTCCCGGGAACTGGGGATTGTACGAAGTCGTAGCGCCGCCGCCGGTTACAACACCAACTTATATGGCGAACGCAGTGCGCCATTCTAGTTGTCTTTTGGTCACTTCAACCACAACTAGCGTGTACGTTATTGGCAACGCCATCGACAGGTCTAGCAGTCATTGACTTGTACACGCATTTGCAAATCGAGTCACGCATAGGGTACCCTGAGTATCCAGAAGGAAACCGAAACATGCCCACCATCAATTTTTACTTTAGTCTAGGAGTAGATTGACGAAATAATTGGTAGAAACAGAAGCTTCCTGATCTTGAGAGAAGGTCTACAAACACACTCCAAGAGCAACACTACATCATGTGGAACCACACACCGACTACCAGATCGCTACCAGGTTGCAGGTAAGTGCAAAGCGATGGTCAAGGAAGATCTTCCGCTGATCGCGAACTACTCTTATAGATCTGGTAGAGATAGTAAGCATCACAAGATCAATAACAGTGATATTTATACTATTGATGTGCTGATATCTTCTTCCGCCTTGTTACACTCTCACTGAGGATCCAAATTGATCACTTTACAAAGCTCGTAAATTTGCAGTATTTTGATCATTACTGAATTTGTAGTGTATGCAGTGTATGGATTATACAACAGAAGGTATGTCATGATACATCCTCCAGGAACACGCATAGGGTCAAGGAGGGGATTGACGAAATAATCGGTTGAAACAGAAGCTTCCTGATCTTGAGAGAAGGTCTACCAACACACTCAAAGACCAATACTAGTAATACTACATCATGTGGTACAGTGTGTGACTACCAGGTTGAAGGAAGGTACCAAGCGACAGTCAAGGAAGATCTACCGCTGATCGTAAACTACTCTTAAAGATCACAAGCTGGTAGAAGCAATAGATCAATAACAGTTATATTTATACTACTGTTGTGCTGATACCTTCTTTCGCCTTGTCTCATACTCACTGAAGGACCATATTGATCATGTCACAAAGCTCGTAAGTTTGCATTATTTTGATCTGATCATTACTGAGCTATGATTTATGAAACAAATGGAATGTCATGATACGTCCTCTAGGAACACGCATAGGGTACTCATGATATCCAGAAAGCAACCAAAACATGCATACCATCAATTAGAAAATTAGCCAAGGAATAGATTGACAAAATAATCGTTATAAACAGACGCTTCCTGTAATACAGAGAAGATCTACGTACACACTCCAAGCCCAATCAATACTACATCATGTGGTAACACACATTGACGGGCTACCAAGTTGCATGTATAGGTGCCATGTGACAACCATGGAAGATCTTCCGCTGATCGTGAACTGAACTTAAAGATCACCATCACCAGCACCATCAAGTTTTAGCAATGGGTAGAGTAAGCACTACAAGGTCAATAACAGTTAGGTATACTTTTGATGTGCAGGTATACCTTGTTACGCACTCAATTGATCACTCGACGAAGCCCATAAAGCTGTATTATTTTGAACATTACCGCACTTGCTTTGCAGGACCTATGGACTAGAACAGATGGTATGATGTCATGGTGCCTCCTCCAGGGCGCTTGTAAACAACAACGTTTATACTCATCGTTCGCAGTTTACAGACAACTTGCGCACAATTATTTGCACAATTTACTCGAGAAGTCGGGCTTAGCTACCAAAACGACTTCTGAGCTGTAGCATGTAATACGCATGCAACGCCTCTTCAAACTTCTACACATAAAGTGCAACATTTTAGCATTCATTAGTATTTGTTTTGCGCTGAAGGTAATTTGATACAAATCCGTAACAATAACAATACTTA
>JARJDQ010001400.1:0-19186 GCA_030264215.1 Geostiba sp. GC000077 | reverse complement strand
GAGTCAAAAATATTTCCCGTGATTTCATCGCACGTCAAAGCGACAATTCAAACATTACGCAAATAAAACATAATTTTTTTTAGTAGGAGCTGTAAACAATCGATAAACAGAGCGACAAGGAAATACACAAAAAGGGTAATGTCGAGTGAGCCATTTCGAAGGAATGTATTGGAATGTGTGTGCCAACCTGAAGATTGCCACGAGTCGGGGTCGTAATGAATGGAAAAAGGACGACGACGATAAAAAGAAGCAGGCAGTCGTGGCGAAAGAGGTGCTTCTTGCTTTTTCATTGCAGCCTGGGCGTAATGAACTTTTTCAGCGAAACGAGCGCGCTGAGCAACCGTGGTAATTGCTCCGAAATAAATAAACGCCGCTGTAGGTGAGCGGAAATATTTCGCTCCACGCAACAACGCCCATCCTGACGAGATAAAGAAGAGCGTGCCTCGCGCAGAATGAGCTAAACTTCCATTATAAACTTTTCCCGCCCCTCGCCCTGAGAACAACAACATAGCTCATACCTGTGATGATGAAGGAAACAATGAGGAGTTCCCCTCCCAAAAAAGGGTTATGCTCAAAAATTATTAAAAATTTAATTAGCGCCCAGTAAGAATTTAGCAAACAGTAGAGAGCTTTGCGCCAAAATTGCAATAACAACAATCTGAAAGTTTGCGATGTTTGCAAATTTCGCGTGTGGTGAGCAGATTTTGCAATTCCAATTATTCAACGTTTTGTGCATGCCACAACATTCGACATGACCAGCCACAGTTTGCGCATTTCCGGACTCAAATTAGAACAAAGCTCAACGAGGCCGAAAAAAAAACAACTGGGAAGGAAATGCAGGAATGATAGGCAAGAAATCGACATTGGCGACGCGACGCAAACAACCTCTGACATTCTGTTTCTGTATTTTATTTTAATGGCCGGCACGTAGTTAATTAAAGTGGAAGTGTGTCAGCGGGCGCGCGCCGGCGTGAAATTCTTTGTACGCAATTACGAAAAACGCTCCCCGCACAAGGATTGTTTCGACATCAAACCGAACAGCGATCTCCGAAGAGCGAGAAGTCTAAGCTGAATCCGCAGTTGGCTCGAATTCTTACTTTTCCTTCCAGTTCCACTTTCCAATTCTAATTGATTGTAAATAAATCGATTCGGTCACGCTCGGCTTGCAGTGTAATGGCTACTTTCGCCACGAAACGATGTGAAACGTTGCAAAAGCAAGACGCAAACATGCTTCTAATCGCAACGAAAATAATACCATGTTTCGTGAGCCGTTACAAAATGAGCTCAGGAGTAAAAACTTGAGCGCCGATACACAGCACAAAGCTCGGGGATAAAAAATAATGTCCAAGTGATTCAAGACGAAATCGATCGCTACTCTCTAATCGCCGAATAATATCTAATTGCACACGCGGCCGCTCGCCTTCTTTTTTGTAATTTTGTTTAAACTTTTCGCGCTGGGCGCGCTCGTTACCGAGACTGAAACCGAACAAGTTTGCAGCAAGTTTTGCGCGAGACGTGGCGCGCGTGGAGGGCACGTAACGCGAGCTCCGACCTCGTCGATAACCCAACTTCATTGCCTTCCTTTAACCTCCTTCAAGCATCTTCAACTCAATTCAACTTCGATTCGCTACGCCCGACATTGCGCGCACATTGTTCCAATGTTTGGGCTTCATTGATGAGTTGTTTACATTTGCAACAAGATTTTGGACCTTTATCCCATGTTTATCGAATCCCTAATTATTTAAATTTTGCTCGCCACATCGCTCAATATGGAGCGAAAAATGCCTAGAGGCGCTCCTTGATGTTTCTTAAATGATTAAATGATGTGTTGTTTGAATAAACACTGTCGACAATTTTCGGGGGTGGTGATGGTGGAAAATCAACTGTGGCGAAGACAAAGGACTGTTTCCCTGGAAGGGTGCAAATGTATGTAGATATCAACGTGTGGCAGGGTTTCCACAAACAATCTGGCGCGCAACGTCTCGCTGTGCCCTGTGCGAAACAAGAAATGTAGATTAAGCAAGGACTGGCATAATATCGAGTCGAGGAGCAGTTGACTGAAATTAATGCTAATTTACCTTTTGCGAATTTATTAATATCCGGCTGGATTTACGAGTGTTGATGATGTGTGTCGCCCATGTTGCCGTGCAATATGTCGCGTGTAAATGTAGGCAACCCTGTAGTCACGGTGCCGGTGCCACGCCCACAGGCATAAATTGCGCAGTCGCCCGCCACCCCACCATCGCATATTAGCGTGAAATCGAGAGGTTCCCCGAATGTTGGGAAGTGAACCAAACCAAATGGTGACACATCGTGATATTACGATTGCAGGGTTTGTAATAACTGTTCAAGTTCAGTGTGTTTGCTTAGTGGCCTTAGTAGGAACTTTACTCATATGCTACTCGGTCTAAATTCATAACGTTGCAATATCATGAAGTTGCAAATCGAAATTTGCTTTTTTAGAGATCTTCCATATTTTGTTGGATACGAGTTGCGAAGTTGTTTAGACCCTTTTAACTTGTACATTAGGTGTAAATGAAGTAACTTCATTATCAGCGACTTACTTAGCGCTGTCGGCTTGAGTTTGCCGCCGCGTCCGTATTAGTTTCCAATGCATTTGCGCCCTCGCATTAAAGTAATATTACGGCGGAACACGTCGCGAAGACCTGGTGTGGTGTGTGCGCGGCGGCGGCGTTGGCGGCGGCGTATCATCTCGAAATTCGAGCAAACGACCGACGCGCCGCGAGAAAGCTACTTATAATTCTAATTTAATTGCAAACTCTTAGAGCATTCATGTTTCCGGCGAGCGCGCGATTCCGATGTCGCCTCAAGCCTAAGTGGCCAAGCAGACGGCGACGATGTCCAGGTCGAGGGGCGTACGAGTGCAATTTAAAAGTGTCTTCACATCTCACATCTAGCGCATCACTTGGATCTATTATTCATATGATGGACAAGTGCTTTTACGACCAGCGCCATCTATAGAGCTGATAGTCATAATATTGCTAAGAGCACACACATGAACATGAACATGAACATTATCTTAGTTCACATCAAAATATTTAAATTGAACACAAGTTTTACTACCGCCATCTTTAGCTTAAAAGCTTCTTTCTGTTCTGAATGAATCCAGAATCTAGATGGCCGAGCGATATCGCTATAAGCTATAATAAGTAACGACCTCGTAAAAACGCTCTTAATGATTTGGACAACACTATAACAACCGCAAAGGTACTCCGCAAGTGTTGTCACCTCCAGAACGGCTGTATTTTTAATTAAGAGCTATAAATGGCCGCACTCCCACCGATAGTAAAACAATTTCCTCGCCGGGCGTAAATTCCAATTTGGAATTTGCGTCTCGCTACCTCTAATTAATGTATAGTTTATAACGTATGCGACCGAGCGACCTGGGTTCGAAATGTGCGGGGGAAGGAAGAAAAGGGTTCCGAGAGGGAAACCATGTAAACGGCAGGCCGCGCGAACTTTCCGGGTTCGCCGTTCCGCGAACTTTGTGCAGGATTCGCATCTACTTTGGTGGTAAATATTTTATATGTTTGCAAAGTAATTGCAATATAGGTAAATGTACGCAGATCTAACATGAAGTCCTCGTTAATGATAATTGTGGAAAGAATGCTCCACGGATTGTAATTATTTATTTAATGAACTTCATTTTAAAACGGAACTTCTATTCCAGGTGGAAATTATAAAATGTAAAAATCACATCACTGCAGCGATGCGCAGGAGTTGACCTATTTTGTCCGTGGCGGCCGTGGCAAGATCTCGCCGACGAGATTTACGATTTTAATTACAGATTTTCAATGAAACTGGATACTCGTTGGGCAGCTAAGCTCCTTAATGTGTGTTTCCGCTGGCGTTGTAATATTTGAAAATATAAACAATAAAGGAAACGAAACACTCACCAGGGTTGGAGACTTCGCATGGCAGGATCACCGTTTCCTTGTCGACGATCTTGAACACCTGGCTGGGCGTCTGGAATGTGGGCAGCGATGCCGGATCCACTTTGATCGTTGCCTGCCGGGATCCTGCAACACGTACAAATATTAATAAATAATACGCGTTTCTTCCTTTTTTTTCACTACAAACATAGTAGGAGGATATAAAAGTGCACAAAAAATATAATGTAGCTGAAGTAATTGCAGTCTTAGGAATCAAATAACTAAGAGAAACTATATATTACTGGCGGTCGGGATGGGCAATGGCATTTCTTAGTGTTTGGGGTAGTAGGTAGTAGAATGCGAAGAGAAAGGACGAAATTTATAGCGCATCCATTTCGATGGCAGAGCCATACATTTCTTTTGTGATTTTCAGGCCGAAACTGCCATTATATGCTCGTAGCTTCCTGGCCGAGTTCTTTGCAGAGCTATTTCCTTCAGACAGAAAAAAAAAGAAAAACGAACATACGCAAATAATTGCAGGACTACGTTCCATAAATAATTTAATCTTCATTAAAAATTAACTCGTTTTGCAGCGGCAATGTGGCAATGCTTTTGCCTTCCGCTCAATGAGGAAAAAAATGATAAACCGTAAAAAAATCAAATTTCCTTTCGCCGCCCCCTTGATGCCTGGCGTACTGGTTCGCTCCACCGCCGTGCCTTTTAATTCGTTTCGTGCCCATTATAAGCCGTTGTACGTCTTACTTTTCTACTTCTTATTTCGTACTTTGCGTTTTTTACTTTTTCTCTGCGACGGCGTACAGCGTTCGGAGGCGGCAGGAATTTTAATAATGAAATTTAGGCATTATAATTATAGCCATCGCCATTTCTTCGACTTAGTTGAACCGTTGGCAGGCGCTCGCATAAGTCGAGGATCAAGGAGCGAACGAATAAATGTTACGGAAGGAGCAAAGAAAAAACAGCAGTTGGGGGTGGGGGGCGGTAGGTCGGGAAGCGGCGGAATGAGCGAGTTACCGAATCGCGCAGCGCCACGATTAAAAAAATATATTTCGCGAGAGCTTCCTAATTGAATTTAATATGCGCGTCGGTAGTCGGTTATTCCTTGCGCTTTCGCAGAGGCACGGATTTGTTGCAATCCACCCGCCTTGAGTTTGCTCTCCTTCTCCTTCTTTTTCTCGCTTTTATCCTTGAATGCAACGCCGGAGCGCATGGGATGTATATTCATTTAACCGAAACTTTTCGGGAACAGTACAAATAAATGTAGATTTCGTCCAAATCCCTGCAAGAAGCGAAGGCAGAAAAAATTGGCGGCAGCAGAAAACGGAATATTAAGGACGAAATAGAAAACTTAGTAAAATAAGTCACGATGGCGCGTGGTAAATTACGAAATCGCAAGATTAACGCGATCAAGAATGAAATTAAACGAAATCGGACACATTTACATTTTAATTAAGAATTTTTCATTGCGTCCATTAATTAACCGCCCCCAGGTCCGACTCCCTCGGCGCATTCTTTCGCCCTCCGACGAGGCTCTCGTTCGGGGAATACCGCGGAAATAATCGGTGGGAAAAAAAAGTACGCCGCACGCCGGGGGAACGAAATAAGTGGGCGTTGGTTGTGAGGGGTAGGGGGGTTTGGTGATGGCGATACTAAATGTACCTCGGTGAAACGGGAGATGGAAGGTGGGCCTCGGGAGTGAGGAGTGAGGAGTGAGGAGTGAGGAGTGAGGAGAAAAAAGGAAATTATAAATTGAAAAATACCAAAGCCCCATCGGACCGCACAGAGGTGGAGGCGCCGGGCGGGCGACGGTGGTGAGCCAAGACGTATTCATTGCGACGCTTCGGCGCATTCCGACGACTACCTGCCGACGATTCCTTCGCTTATCCCACACCGCTTGTTTGCATTCAGCGGCAGCTGGGAACGTTTTCAATTACTTTGAAATACACGATATTTTTTCACCATCGAGGTTATTTTATAATCCACAATCCAGCGTCGAATTCGCTGAATTCACTTTATTTTATTACACCGCACGCGTATTAATATACTGCAACAATCCCTTTCGGCCTGTTGTAAATCTCGCCATCGAAGATGTAATCAAAATCATATCTTTTTCGTGGCGTATCCTCAATTTCCCGATCGGTACATATCGCATCGCGTATCAATGCGCGCATCGCATCAATCATCTAGCTTTTATATAAAGTCAGCCAAGTGCGAACTTGGAGGATTCGACTTCGGCTCCAGGCAGCGCTTAAACTTTTCGCAATTCACAATTTACAGTCCTAGCGTTTTCCCTTGATCATCGCGCACATCGCACGCTCGATGCAACTGTAAAAGGTACCAAGAAGACCAAAGGTACATATAGGAATACTACTGTCAGAAGCACATGTGCTACACGCCTCGAAGAAGAAAAACTAAAATAAAAAAATACAACCGTGAAGATTCTCAAGATTTTGTGTCTAGCTCTGGATGGCGAACCTTTTGCACTCTTCCAAGCACGCTGGGAGCCAAACGTGGGTCTATGATTGAAACACGTTTAGGACTAACTGCTCACTGCGTTGCATCAAAGCGACTAAAGTTTTCTTTGCCAGTTTACCTCGTTGGGCGGGAACAGAAAACATTGCCTTTTAGAACTTAAGAATTCGCGTAACAATATTATTCTCCTTCTGCGAAATGGCAGTTATATGTATTTACGTCGATCCTGGAATATTTTATTGATATTATAAATATGTGCTGGCTTGAAATTGTATTGAGGCGTTTGTTGCACTTTAAAAGATTACATTTTTTTTATCAGACACGTCGGTTACCCATAAATATGTTGTCGTTTATGTTCACTTAGATACTTAGAATATTGGAAATGTTATATGTAGTTTGCGCATGCGCGATTTCAAATTAGACCAATCACGTTTCGGCAAAGTGGGCGGGGCAACCTTAACAACTTAACTTTTACAGCTTGGAAAAAGATAAAATTGTGATGTCCGGAATCACATAGCACGACCATAACTTTGCCATAAGCTTCAGGAAAATGCTAAAAGTCAAATCAATATTGCAATAATGGCGATGTCGTTGTATCTGATCAAATGCATGTGCATTCGAGAGCGATTTCGAATGATGTCTGCGGTGATGGTGTTAGTTGCGGGTGGTGTATACCTTCTTCGGTGATAGAAGCATCGGAGTCATAAAAACCGTTTACGATGGCGCTTGGAGCCGTAAAGCGGCGAAACAGACAGACAAATCGTCTATGCCGACATAAATTAACGCCGAATGCGTTCGACGGTGGAATGCTGATGAATCTATCACAATTTGATTGGGAGATTGGTGAGTGACACACTGACACACTTCCAATTTGGAAATGATCTAGATTATGGATAATTACACTTTAATTGAAAACGAAAACGAAGTATTTACCAAGTTAAGCTCTTTGTCTTGACTTGATAGACTTGAATTCACTAGATGGAGTTTAGTTATTTATTCAGCGCCCAGGTATTATTAAAGGCTATATTCACATGAGAACATATAAATAATAAAAATGCTTCAAAACTGTAATAATAGGAAAAGATTGATGGGAAGCAAATTGAATTTATATTTCGATTCGATTTCGTATTATAAATAAATAACAATTATAATTGAATTAAATAATTGAAAATTGTTTCTGGTGCCAAATATACAGAGCGAGTCATCCTTGTTTTATTCGTTTCTTTTTCCTATTTAATTTTTTAATGGTATAAATATTGTCTGAATACCTGATAGTGGGAATACAAGCCACCGGTTGTAGGTTTCACTCGATAGCTAAATAACAGACCACTCTAACCCACTTTTATTACATTACCTAACGTATTAAAAATGCAGTTTATCTACTAGCTACCAACTAGGAATTCAAGGATACTAATTGTGCAGGTAATATGTACTATACAAGTATAGAGGAATTAATATTTTCTACGTAATAATCGGTTATGAATAGCAGTGTATTGAAAGGCCGTAAAATGGGGGCTCGAGGTGGAATTGTGAATGCTATTAATTATGCTTTTAATTATTCCGTGTGTTTTTCTTAGGGACAAAAGTATTGTTTAAGAAACCCTGGAGAAACTTGTAATAACACCTTGGGCAAGTGAACTAAGAAAGAAATAAAACTTTAGTGCCATGAACATAACTATATTTTTTTAGTTCTCTTATCACGATGCGCGTAAAAGCATATTTATTTCGCCGCAATGTCATCGGCCATTCTGCAAACGATGTTTTCGATGCGCATATTCGAAGCAGACGTAATTATAAGTCACATTAGATGAAATTTATACATTTTAAAGTTGCAATCGCAGGAAGGCGCCGGGCTGCTCGACGATTCCTTAAATTATGCTGATTGCAATGGAAAAACGTTATGTAGATGGGAAAATTGTTATATCAGCAGAACGCCACCCCCGCGCACGGCGACCACCACCACCACAGGCCAATTCCATTAGGGGAATTACTTTAGATTTTCATTCCCAAGTTATCATCCCACCGCCGCCGTGGCGATATATGGCAGCGCCGAAATAAAAACGGCAAAAAAGCGCACCAGGGAGAAAGTTTTATTCGTCGATTTGCTGATATTTTTAAACGTGCTACCCGCCGGTGTTGCTACAGATTGAAATTGTCCTAACAATTGGATTAAAATGTGCTAATCTCGGTAAAACTCTGATTTATGTGCGATTTTTTCTCCCTGCTTTAACTGTGGCAAAAAATGCAGTGTCATGTAAAATTTTTATTTTTAAATGAAATATTGCACGTACCGTTTGTGTAAGCGCACTGTGTAACTGTATGTTGTCGTTGAGGAGGCAGTTAATTAATTTCAGCAATAAAATCGCTAATCCACCTTCGCCGCAGGAGTTACTTATTCGATTAATCGTTCGTTTTGTCGCAGAACTCATTAAGTCGCGCTCGCGCGCCACCCCCGGGCGTCTATGATTGATTACTGGTATTTGTTGGTCTCGAGCCACCCTACTGATTGCTTGGCTGCCGGCGCCTCCACCACTGCACCGAGACACTACGCTGGTGGTTTTGCTGCCGTCACGGCACGAAATTTTCACTTCGCAACAGTTTATTTCATTTTATTACCCAGCGTCTGGAATTAGGGCGTGTTTTAAAACAATTTCAAGTTGGTGGGTAATTTCTAGTCACATTCTGTGCTGCTTAATTGTGTATACTTTTACGAAGGTGTTCGCAGCGGTGATAAACATTAATTTTTCCGTTAACTGGAAAGTTTGCCATGTTCCAGCTTGGTAAGCGCGACACTTGAAGTTCTAAGCCATTTTCTAAGTTTGCATACCAGCTGGGTTTACGTGCCTTCTGGATCGTTGAAGAAAAAAACTAAAGCGAGGCACAAAAATAACCAACGCGACGCGAGGAACGCTCGCAAGACGCGCGAGCATGCACCGTGCTCATTTGGCTCTCGTCTTCGCTGCGCTGGAATTGCGCCGGGTTTAAAGTGCCGGTAATTCCGGTCGTTACTTTAAGCGCATTTAAATGCGGCGCACACATCGCGCCACCGATTGCCAATAACGGTTAAAGCTATTTATGAGACTATAAAATGTATCGACTAACAAAGTTTTTGAATTACTCCCAAGTTTCCAACCCCTGCTGCGACATCATCTTCATTTCCCACGGACAAATTCCACTCGCGCGACAATGCGATCTCGATTACTTCACCATTCTATTGACTGTCATTTAATGCAGCTAAATAACTGCACGGATTTTCCCGGATTGTAAAAGAGTTGGTTATTTTTCAGTTGACAGTTCGATTCGCATGAAATCCCGTTCGTATCGCAGGGCAAAGTGTAGTTTCCTTGCTTGACGACTTTATAGACGAGTATGAAAAGTTCGCTTCGGTTCAGTACGGTTCGGGAAAGTTAGGGGGCAAAGTGAAAAAGTAAAAGGATGCAATCAAGAAGAAAAGTGGAAAATGACCTCCTGTCGTCGCAAGATACCCCACCTACCAGGCGCTTACACACTCACACACAGCGCCACTCGAGTCGACGTCGGCGTGCGATTTTCATTTCATTCACTTCAACAACGGCGTACAATTGCGAATATAGAAATATCCCGGCGCCTTCGCCAACTCGCCATGCATCGTATTCGATTTCGTCCGAACGACTCGCGAACATATTTCTACTTTAAATCCGTTTAACGTCACTTCTTGAGAAGTTTATGTGGGGCGCGTCGATAACGAACGATTTTTTAACATTTTCCATGCACTCATCCATTCACCCAACGAAAAAGTTATAATACCATAGTAGCAATACTTTGTTGAACTTTACGTGATGAAGTTGCTCAGTTTTTGATTATTTCAATCATCATCGAAACCATCAAACGAATACTTTGTATTCGCATAAATTAATCAGCGCGTTTGAAGGATATCAAACGCATGGCGGCTCAGAAGCCGATTTGGAATGTGGAGTGTGGAATAATGGCGGCGAATGATTAGGAAAGATCTCGTGTGAGAAAGGCGGTACGTGCCGGCGTGCGTAGACAACCTCATCGGATTGCCGAAGAGTGGAATAGAATTATCGAGAGAAGAGAATTTGAGCCTCAAGCGATGTTGGCACACACAACCGCCTCTCCGCGCTGCCAACGCGGACTGAAGTGCTGCGGGTTGCAGGCTGGGCAAACCCCCCGGAACACGGAATGAAAGGCATGTCGCTGTCGGCGGGCGAAGTAAGGAAAGGTGAGGAAATCTAAATGGAAATTTCGAGGGAGGCGCTAATACACGCACTTCACCGCTGGATCTAATGAAGTGGGTGTACTCTAAACACACAACACAAGGAGACACCCAACAAATCCCAGGATGCACTGTATTAATCTTCTTCCGCAGACTGTGAAGGACAAAAGTACTGGCTATTTTTATAGTACAGGTGGAACTAATTCCCACAAAGACGAGAGTTTGAATTTTTTTGTTCGTTGATGGTATCTTATTGACGTACTAAATGACTAGAAAAATATTAGTATGCTAAATGCGTTCTTTCTTCTTGAGCAAACTTTGAAATGGAGAAACTTTATTCTCGTGGCGCCTCCACCAACGTGTTTTTGTTGATACATTTGTTGATTACACAATGAATTTGTTAACATTTTGTACATGCAATAACATCAATGGAAAGAGCTTGAAATTTCCCAACTAACACAATGAAAATATATTTCACAATTATCTAAGTTTACGAGTCATTGCTCATTAGAAATTGACAATTATTTCGTCAAAATTAATTTTTGTTTCTCCTGACAATGAGTGGTAGGTATTTGATTGTTGTTGCATCTTACATACTATGTGAAGTATAATAAATTAATGGAAATTTTACGCTCTTTCCAATGATGCCAAGTTCATAATTGTGGTTGTTCTTATTTTTGAGTTATTGGACATTTAGTTAAAAAAAACACGTTGTTGACAAAAAAAGCGATATCTTATTTCGTATTAATATCGAATAGTTTATCTATTTGACAATGCGTGCTAGATGAAAGGCACTTTGCAAGCTTATATTTTTCTTGACTTTCTAGAAGTTAAAAACTACAGTGAATCCCAAAAAGACAAGTATTGTGTAATATGTGCACCATCAACGAACAAAGAATCCAAAAATGATATCTCCTGTATTATTATTTCGGATTTTGTTTTTGTTGGAATGGGAGTTGGGAGTTGAGTAGCGACCTACTTTGTTAAATTAAACAAATGCATTAACTGGCGTACATATTTACCTGATATCACTCAACCTACCAATGAAACATGAAACAATGACAAATTATTTCGTTGCTTCCATTATTTCATTTACATTTACTTTCCGCATATGTACATGCCACATGCCATGGTGTGCAGTGTGAATAAAGTGAATCGCACGTCACCTAGTTAGCAACACAATTAAATATTTTCCTAATTAATTAAATTCCGACATCATTGTGAGGGACACCGGCACGTTAGGCCGGACGCTTAACGGCGATGTTATTCATTTTTATTACAATGAAACCCGCATTGTTGTGCTGTGCCATCGATTTTTACTCGTTTTGTTTCGTCTTTATTTTAATGCAATTATTATTATCGCAAAACACGCGAGCCGAAACGAGCTTCCCCCTTGGCGTTCGTATTTACTCGCACTTTGAAAGTGATGATAACTTTGTTCGACTTTTTTGCGCGTCCTGCGTGAACGAACGCCAACGGGCACAGGCGCGCAGGGGCAGAAGTGTGCTGTCATGTAAAATATTATCAAACCGACACATATATTTTTAATTTAATTAAGCCTGCGCTGCGGCCGTTTTGTTAATTAGAACACGCGGCCGTATTAGAATGCCACTGACACCGGCGGGTGGTTGTTTAACGACATGCGCGTCGCGCGAGTCCATTTGCAAATTGCTTTAACATCAAATATTGACATAAGATTAAGTAATGGATTGTGGTGGGCAGGCATCAAGCCCGGCGCTGGCTGCATGTAATTTAAGACCGACGATAATTGCAATTTTTTTTCCAACGATATTATTAATGATTCATCGCTTATCGGAAACGATCCTTTTTTGTATGCGCTGCATGCACGTATCAATTATCGACTCTGAATTGTCTATCGATTACATAATTATGCCTTTATGTTTTCCCTCCGCTTTTTTCTCCGCATGCAATTACTTAATTTAAAACACAATCCGCACCTCCATTTGCATCCGATGCAAATTGAAAGTGTGTTTTCAACATTAAACGCGAGTGATGAATAAATAAATAAAATAAAACGTGTGCCCTACGCACGTGTCATGCGCTTTGGAAATTGATATCATCGTTGGTTCGGACACGATAATTAATAACGTCCGATGCGATTTATTAAAAGCGCAACAATGTGCGCTACATTTGGGTGCAATCATTATATGAATAAATAATTGACCGATACGAATATAAAATTCTCGTCACAGCGGTATTCGAATGGAATTTAATTGCAATTAAAATGGTATTTGCGCAAAGGCCGTGCGCCTGTGCTTATTTCCATTATTTCGGTTGACGTGTTTATTGAAAACGCAACTTTTTCATCAACGGTCACAATTTTTGTTCAACAATCATAAAGGCAATTGCTTGCTGGTAATCAATGATTTGTTTTTTGGGTTTAGGCTTTTTTTGCCGCTTAATTTTATGATATGTACGATTGGAAACATACATTCGATTGAATAAAGTCGACATACATTTGTAAAGGTTCTGCCGCCCCTGGGGATCGAACCCAGGATCTTCTGATCTACACTACCAAGTGCTAGACTAATTGGTTTAGTTTTGTAATTTTGGTTTTGCTTTTTTAAATCACAGTATAATTGTGATAAAGGCGTTTGAATGCCAAATGTTTTTTTGTTATTCATTCTGAGGGCGCAAATTATGAATGTATTCAAATGAATTTCATGCGGAATGCATGTCAAAACATAATATTTCTAATCGACAATGCGTTTCGTGCATGCCGCGACGTCATTATCGTGCGCAGCGCCCCCTACTGTGGCACTGGCGCCTAAACGATATAATATGGGCATCTAATCTCAACGCTGGTTTGCAATTGCACCGTACTTGCAATCATTCATAATAAATTCAGTACGGGGAATATTTTCATCGAAATGAATCAAATGTTCTTTGGTAGGTGGAACATTTTAGATGTTTTTGATGATACGGTGTTAAGTGCTAGCCGGCTCAGCATGAATTTCCAATCATTTTTTGCTAGTGGCACATTTTTCAGCCGCGGCCTCGAAAACAAAGGAAATTTTCAATAGAGGCGCCTCCGCCATGCGCGAACATTAAGATGATAAACGAGAAAAGTGTTGCACTTAGTTAAAATTATGGCCATACGCGCTTTTTTTTTGCCTTTCGAGCCGCATTGCAGGCCGGGGGGCGCGTTTCGGCTCTCATACATTCGGCTTTAGAGTCGCGACGCGCAACAGCAATTTACGATATAAATATTTATGAATTTGTTTATGATGGCACGCTCGTAGACCATGCGTGCACATGTTTATCGGCATATTTATATTTACATTAGTGTGCGCCCCGGTGTGTCGGTGTTTGCCTAAGGAGGCGCCTCCACCAGCCCGAAATTTATATTCATGCTGGCGACTGAGGCGCCACGCGGCGGCCAATCTTCTATGCTCGGTGCGCTGTGCACTCCAGTGCGTGTAACCGTAGAAAATGAAAATAACAGCACATCAGGTATATCAACCGTGCTGTTGCAGGGAAGCAGGCGAAGCAAGAAGAGCGTAAAACTCGGGCGAAATTATAATCTTGGAGCAGGAAGAGCAAAACTTCTTCTTGGGCCTTAAGTACGTCTAGGGACTGGAGAAGATTCACAGAGAATGCAAATGTATGCATATGGTTTGCATTAAATGAAACGAGGTTAGTTTGGATATGTAGCCGTGGAGTGCAAAGCGAAAAGAATGTGGCGAATGCGGGCAATGTGAATCATGCGAATCAGCGTCGTTTGTCGCTGCATCGGGGCCCCGAGTGGCGGGCAAAGTGACGTGGCGCGGTAAAACGGGAACAATGTTTGTGTTTTAGGATGGTGCGACCGTCCGAGAGGCGGCGGCAAGGTAACGGGGAATTCTTTTCGGTGACGCGGCGACGCTTTGCCTCGTTTAGCATAACAAGGAGCACGAGTGTGCACGTGCAGCGTGATGAAACCCCATCCGTCTCAGTCCTCCGCACTCTAAGCTGCTCGGCAAACAAACCCCGAGCGCCAGGACCAGGACCAAGACACCAACACCATGCACTTCCCTTGCTCCTTTCGCTTTTGAACCTGGCGGTGTGAGTGCTAACCTCGCGTTGACGCTGGGAACAGTCTTCGAGGGAAAGCGGGGAGAAGAAGGGCAGAAAGGGGTTGCGATTCAAGATCCGAGTGCGAACCGTACTTTCGCCTTGGCCTTATCACCGCTGCGCAGCACAGGTTTCCTATAAATACACAATACACCGCGGCTCTTTGAATCTCAACGTGGCGCGCGTTCGCGAAGGTTTCTCCCCTGACTGCCGCACAGTCAATGGAGTCAGCGTATTATTATGGCAGCTTATTTACACTTAGTTGTGACAAAGTAATGCTGAATTAGACGCTTATAATGCGCCTAATCTCTACCTATAAGATGCTATTCAGGTGCGAAATTACGCTCCGTTATAATTGAAAATAAACATTACCCTGATTAATTATTCATGCTGTAAAAAATTGTGACATGCAGAAAAGGGGAGCGGGGAGTGTCGGAGCGGAGTGCACTTAAAATTCCTATTTTCACGGTAGAACGGCGTGTTGCCTGGTGTTATTTTGGGCCATTGCCTTTAGGTGATAATTTGTGCTCTTTGCATCACGTGTCCGATTTTTTAACATTCTTTGTTTTTGGCTTTAAAATCGCGATATACAATAAAAATCGGTACTTTTTTTTTCTAAATTTCAGAATTCTATTTATCTAATCGAATAATTGAGATGGTGATATATCAGATGTAATACATACCCTCCTCTTTAAAATAAAAATTAAAATACCTGAATTGGATAATTAATCTATTAGTACTAGAGAAATAGGTTTTTAAGTGGAACTAATTCCCACAAAGACGGGATTAAAATTTTTTTAGTTTGTTCATAGTATCTTTTTGACATACTAAAAGTCTAGAAAAATCTGAGAATTTAAAATGCGTTTGTTTCTTGCACAAAGTTTCAAATGGAGAAACATAATTATCACCCAGCGCCTCCACCAACGTGTTTTTGTTGAAACATTTGTTGATTACGTAATGAATTTGTTAACATTTTGTAACATTTTAGTGTATTAACATTTGTTAACATTTTATTTCACAATTATGTAAATTTATTAGTTACTGCCCATTGAAAATTGCCAATTATTTTTGTGAAAATAAATTTTTGTTTCTCTCACCAATGAACGGTATGTATTTGATTGTTGTTTCATCTTAGGTGCATTGTAAAATATATCAAATTAAAGAAAATTTCACGCTCTTTCCTATGTTGCTAATTTCTTATTTGTGGTTGTTTTAATTTATGAGTTATTGTACGCTTAGTAAACGAAAATAGGTTGTTGTTAAAAAAAAATCCTAAAAGAAGCGATGTCTTCAAAACTTAAGTCAAACGGCCCATATAGTTATCGAACATTTTAGACCCTAAATTCGATGTAGAGTAAACTTCTCTTCTGCATGCAATTTTTAATGAACCACTTTTTAGACATTTAGTATGTCAAAAAGATACCATTAACAAACTAAAAATGAAATCCCAATCTTTGGAATAAGTCCCACCAAACACTTATTTTTTGCTTATGCCTCATCCAATATATGAGATGCTAAATTGCTTTTATGCTTTTATGCTTCTAAAACAAATTTAAATGACAAGAATTGACTAATTACTTTCTGAGATAATCCGTTATATACCATATGTACTTGTTGAATATTAAAATCAACAATTTTTAGTTCAAGTTTGAGCGTGCGCTGTTCTTAGCTTCCGGTTACCACGAATGACAGAGCGCTACTGAATTGAAAGGTGGTCTTTCCTTTTTAAAATATGATCAAATTGTCGGCGAAGCGTTTATTTTTAGGCGAGATATTACAGTTTGAAAGTCCTATTACGAAATTGTCTCATTTGATCGTGAGTGCCCGCCCCTCATACCAACATAAAAGACGTTTCCACGTCAAAAATGCATAAAACGTCTCGCTAATCCTTGAATCTTGTATGCATGAACTTTGAACATATCTTTATGAAGAGGGGGCGCAAAGTGCACTTTAATTTTTATTGCGTCAACTCAACAAACGTCAGCGGGAGCTTTTATGAAGGTTTCATTTTATTAAGTTACGCAATTCGATGATGTACCACGACGGCGAAGGAAGAGGCGCACAAAACGCGTACGTGCCGCCCGCCTAATGCTCTCTTACGCAGGCGGTTAGGGGCGGCGTAAAGATGAACCTGACCGTGTGTCGAGGACCGTGCACCGTCCGGCGGAGGTCTTTTAAAATTCAGCGCACAGCCAGCACGCACACGCGCACACACGCACAGCGTCATCGCTCCTTCGTCCTGCAGCCGGTTTTATTAAACCCATGGCATCGTCGGCACCCCACCGGCAAAAAGGTGGAGCCGAAGCAGAAGCTTTCTAAAGTGTTATTTAGGTAGAAATATCTTTAATGGCAGAGGGCGGAGGTGACTCTGACTGAGGAGGGGACATTGTGTCCATTTGTGCGCCATAAAAGCCACCCCTCCAAATGGACAATGGGCCCAGCATCCAAAACCGGAAACAGAGCCTAACCACCTATGTCGTGTTCATGACCCCACTCTAGGGAGGAGTGGGGGAGATGCGGAAGAACATTATAATTACGGATAATTTTCCATAAGTTAAAGTTATGGCCGTTTTGATGTCGCGGAGGGTTCGCGGATAGGGCCGGTGGGTATACGTGCCCTATGAGCCCTTGGATGGGCTTATAGTAGTTGTGGCTTATATTTGTTTTTATCACCCACCGCGCGCAATAATCTACAAGCAGTGCGATAAATTAATGAGGAAAATTGTCGAAACGAAAGTTTACGCTGCAGTGGTGGGGGGAAGAGGTGAGATAGCATGAAATAGCATGTGGCGTGCCAAGCTCACATGAATTCCAACGGTTTAATGCAGTTAATGTCGTCGAGTCGCCTCGCGATTTACTGGCGGCCGGATGGAAGCTTCTTTAGTTACAAGCTGCTAGTTTATATTCCACAAAAGTAACCCAGGTACGGGTTACAGTTCAAACTCGTCGACAGTTACAAGCAGCTGGCGAGTAACTTTGCTTCGAGGTCAATTTTTTTCGTCCCTCCCCCAAGGAACGTTTGCTCCAAATGCGTCTAAGTGGCGGTCAGTAAATTTTTAAACGAAAACGAAATTGTTAAGCGTTGCAAGCACTAAATCGTCGAACGGAATTGAACCTTGTGCGCAGCACCCCAAACACCGCGGCAAATGTGCTCGAAGCACGTCTGGAGTGTCTGGACGAGATCAAGGCAGGGCGAAAAGGGCCAGTTGCTCTAAGTGAACGACGGGCTGGCCGACAAACAGCCCGAGTGCAAAACCATCCGGCGACGTGTTGCTAAACGATGGCCAAGCGAAGGGGGCATGAAACGAAAAAGGAAAGCAGGAAAATCGCAAAACATAAACGCAGAGCAAGGCAAGGGAGTGCAGGGCACAATCGTCGGGAAGTTCGGTGTCCGAGACGTCTTCGCCCTACCCCATTCCACCAATTTGTTCCAACTGCAGATCATCGCCGTATCTCCGATCTCAAGTCGTAATCGAGAATCGTTGTATGTATCTGACATGCCACTTCACCTTGTTTATATCGGCACTTAGCGCCCTGGGGCACTTTCGATTTATTACGCGCGCGTTCGCATCGATTAGCGCCACCCTTCCCCGCTGATCGAAATCGTCTCCCGCATGACACTCGCAAGTGCGTGCGAAACACGCACGGCGTTAAGATCTCGAATTCTCGATACAGCCCTCTCAGCAATGACAATTAATTAGGTATCGTTTATGTGCTGCGTCTCGCAACCGACTACCGACATTAAACTTACATTAAGCACTATAATCGCGAGATTTAATGAGCACTCTTATGAACAACCCCCAGGCCATGAAGTTTATTAACACCGACATATAATTGCTGTTTCATTAACTTATCGCTTCAGTTTTAATCACCACGTTACATGAATGTGATGCCCAGATTAAACACATAACACATAACAACATAAAACATAACCTAGTTTATACAGATTTTTTTTAAATGATAAAAATCCATTATAGCTGTGACATTGTGTTGCACAAGTGCATGCAGTAAAATATTGCTAAAATCTTGCGCGTTCTGCATAAATTCTACCAACGGCGGCAGCGCGCCACCGTATAAATTGGAACACGTACCGGATTTATATTTATACGGTTACTTGCCTCCCATTGCCGCAGCGTGTGGCTCGAATGTGCTTTTACGATCGTTCGCCACAATTTCGACAATTTCGCAAAATTTAAAATAATATCACTGCCGGCGCGCCGGAATTTAAAACCGCATTTCATTTCAACCCCCGCACGTGTTTGTGCAGATCGTCGCGACGGACATTTCCCAGTGTCCTGCATCCTTGGCAGTGCTGGCGAAGAGTATATTAAAGTACAGTGTACACAGATTTAAAGACATAATGGCCGAAGAACTTAATGGGCAATTTTGCGACGCAAACCGCGTGATGTGAAGTCCTCGAGTAGATTGAGTAGAATTTCGAAAGAAAATTAACGACCTACGGAATCCTTCGAGAATGAGCCGAGAGTAGAAGGTAGTTAATATGACGTCTTTA
>JARJDQ010001386.1:0-13291 GCA_030264215.1 Geostiba sp. GC000077 | reverse complement strand
TATTGAAAGTTTTGATCCATTGGCAAAATCTTATGAATAATTGAATTTTAAAATAACAAGTTTTCTAATCTATAGTTTTAAACTTAGGACTTGTTATTTAAAGATTCCATTTCTCCGACGATATTGCCAATGGATCAAAAATTTCAATTGGAATAGGTAACAAATTAAATAATCTTTCAATTACAACTTAAATTAAAATAAAAGATTGATTACAAACAAAGTTGACAACAAAACTTTTCTGCTCTGTATCTCGGCCATGAAGAACAGTATATATATACCTACTCTTTCTTCGCTCAATGAACGAACTTCTTTTAATGCTATCTATAAAACCTCCAGAGGAATTACGCGATTAATGGGACACCCAGTATAGTACATTTCAATGAGGTCTAGGGCATTCCCTTCGGTCGGGTCTAAAAATCCAATTTTTGAGGTCTCAGCACACAATATACTATATTCAATCCCTGATTTTCTTTAGAAAAGCGCGTTTTTGTGTCCTTAGATTCTCCTGAAAATGCATTTAAAAGCTAACTAGAAACTTTATTTTTCGCTTAAAAGCAAAAAAACGCGAACTGGAAACGATCCTTTAAAATTTAAATTAATATTGATTAATTGAAGTTTGCATTAAGGTTACTCAGTAGTTAGCACTAGTGAAATTTGATGCCATGTCTTAAGCAATCAGGCACTAAAGAAACAAACAGATTCAAGTTCCCAGCAGCTCATTTTCATTATGCGCGCCATTCTTTTTTTCGTAATTTTTAATTTCCGCCTTGCGTTTGGAACTGGTGGCTTTGTGACCGACTTGCGCTAGGTACCTAGTTTTCTAATGCAGCGTTAATTTGCACCAATTTGCAACAATTTGCCTGATGATCTAATGACTCCAACTGATACATATTCATAGCTCCAGAGCTCCAGAGCTTCACAGATCAAGACGACGATTAATACGCGATACTAATAACTCGTGGGAATTTGCATAATTTTGAAAGGATTCCAGCAGTGGCGAATTATGAAATTATCGAAACACAATGGGGTCCAATCAAAACACGGAATAAAGAAACCAAGAAGGCAAAAAGCGATCAAACAAAACGCAGTATTAGATTACACATCACAAACATTGTATATTTGGTCTGTTTGGTGAAAAAAAAGTGTGTTACTATATTATACGAGTTAGTACTATAAAACTTAGAACTTTAGAAGTGTGTTAATATTGTTCTTGGCTAGGCCTAGGACTAGGCGATTGACGCATTGAGTCATTCATATTATTTTCAGGCGAATGTTATTTGTACGTTGTACAAGTATACATGTTACCGCTAAACCCTGAAATTCGTTGATATATGAAATAACTAGCTATTTCATAAAGTAACTATATTGCGCAGTTACAGTATAGAATAGTATTTCATAGATTAACTAGTTATTCTACAAATTAACTTTTGCCCACTCTTTAAAGTATATAAATTTATAACTTGAAGTATGAAATGATACAAACCCAGGGGCGTATACAACCCACTCGGGCTGTTTTCGCGCATGGTTTCCGCCCTCCTGGTCTATCAACCCCTTAGTCCCAGTTTGGAGGATTCGTTATAGTTCGGCTTAATCAACCCCCTGGTTATGTTCTTACTATACTTTTACACTTTATTTTGCGCAGCTTAGTTAGTTTACAGAATAACAAGGTATTATAGGGAATGACTAGTTAATACATAGAATATAATTTCTATTTATACTTTAACTACGGAAGCCAGTTATTTCATAGAATAACAGGCTTCCATGATTTAACGGTAGCATACATACATGTTAAATGAAACGATGAACCACACGTACTTAATGGAGCAATGTGGTAATAACCGGTGTGTGCAAGAGCAAGATTGTTATGATTTGTGTTTGAGATAAACGCATGCATGAAGATGTGATGGAAGATTCATGAGAAGTTTCTTAGCAAATGAACAAACGAACAAATTTTTCTCAAAAACGGGAAATTAACTTGTATGGCAAATTAGGAAATTTCTCCTAATTCCAACGTTTTTCCTTGGCTAAATATTTTCCAATTATCTTCAATTCAACCCATAATAAGTAGATAAAGTGATAGAAATATGAAGATTTAACTCCTGAAAGTCTATCGAATTCGATTTTTAAATGAAACTTTCTAATTTCAGTTTATTTAAGGAAAGAATGCAATCAGTTTTGATTAAATTCTGTTTCTAGTTAGTTTCGATTTGTTTTGAGATTTAGCAGTCGCAGTAGTGATATCAAGGTAAGGAATCGATTCGTTTATATATTTATATTACCACTCGATCGGCATTCGGCATGCGATGGAATGCCACGCCAACAGCGCAGCCAAGTTGGAGGTTGGAGGAGAGTACAAGTGGGTCACGATGGTGTTTGCACCGGCGACGGCGACGATATCACAGCACGGTGCTCAGAGTTTTATAAACACGTGGAAGAAGTAAATACAACGGCGCTGAGGTAGAGGAAGGAACTAACTTGAATTTGATGGGATGTGGGACGAATCGATGAGTCAATCCAAACACTTCCAAAATCAAATTCTAAATGTCACCAAGTGATGAGAAACGGCCACGAAAACATGAAAATAGTAATTTATGTATTAAGGCAGTAAAGTTGGGTTTTTAGTACGAATGTAGAGATTAAAAAATAAAATAACCACGTGAGTGTTGATTGCTTTTCTTATCTCTTTCGTTTGTTGCTCTTTTGTTTCACTTTAATGCCTAGACATAGAAAAACTACTTTAATGCCGATTTTAGTTAACCTTAGTGCCGATTTCGAAAAAATGAATTTTTCTGGTAAGTTACGTCTTAGTTCATCCAAGTAATAAATTGAAATCTAGAATTTAGATTAACAACCATTGACATTTTAAGCTCCGAGCTAATAGGAACGTAAGATTAATTATTACCTCGAGGTGTGTATTGTTATGTTACTAAGGCAGCTATAAGATTTTTTGCATTTCCCCAAGAGCGTTAATTGTTCCTGATGGCGATTGTTGATCATGATCATAATGAATAATGAAGTATTTCTTTGGCGAATCGCGCCGCCGCCGCGAAGGACACGTTAACGATCACTTCGATGCAAAACGCATTCGCATTGCCTGCGCCTTCGCCTTCGCTTTCGATATTTATTATGCCGTAAATCTAAATTAAAACCAATGACTGAAACGCATGGCCACATGAGCTTTTGGAGTACACACAGCACACATTAGCAACCACACAGGCCACAACCAAGAAAACGCTCATTTTCTCGGATATTTATACATTTTCCGAACGAACGATAATTCCCTGATTTCTCTGCATATTTAGCTCTCCTAAACATTGAAGGAACCAAACTCACAAAGTGAAGAATGGAAGAGTGGATTAGGTGTAAATTACGCATTCGCAAAAGTAATTGCGTTCGTGATTCTTGATTACTATTAGGATTTGATTCCATGATTCCTATTAGGATTGTGGTTGTGATTGCAATTGCGTCACGCACGTCACGTACGATTGAGATTATTCAACACATCCAACACATGCTTCATGCTGCAAGAAATTGCGAAGCAATCAAATCCATTCTTCTTCGGATTACCGAGAAGCGAAGACAATACTCGTGCTTCCTGCGCGTGTAAAATGTGTACGTCACATACTGCGGGTATGATGTTGGTATGATTATTTACGTTCGGTTTACGACGTGGCACGAAAGCTGGTAATAACAAAAGTAAAAAACAAAAGTGGTTTGCTTTTGTTCAGCCATAGTTGTGCTTACTGCTTAGGTTTCAACGTTTCAAATTTATACTACACAAGCTTCACTTCCGTAAAGTGGCTAACTAGACATCCTTAATTATACTATAAGAATATGATACATCCTGCAAAAATGAAGAGTGGATTACTTAATTAATTTTGTTGCGAAGATGGTTAAAACGTTCATTTACCTCGAAGACCTCAAGTAGCAACACATTTTTCTAAATTAATTACCAGCCGTTTGAGGCGTGTGCTTTTTGGTGTCTTGAGTATTTAATTATTTAATAACGTTAATCACTTTTAATGTTCGTGTGCCGTTCTGTTTGTGTTCGTTCTTGGCTCGCGGAATCGCGGGGTATGAGAGGATTATTATATTAGCACCATAGCACCGCACCTCTGTTTGGGTTTTTATCGGACATATCCACACCCAAATCCAGGGTTACCAAATGCAAAAGTATACAAGCACAAAATGTTGCTTAAAAATAACACCTCTTTAAAAATAATTTGTTTGTAAAATATTTTAAGTAATATTTTATTACTTCAGGACCCTTCTTGACTGCGTGGCGCCACTGCCATGGGGTCAATGAATTGTCCATGAAACAAGGCTGATGCCACTGATCAAACACCTCCTATCGATCGACGACCGTCGTTTTCTGCCCTAATATGGACCTCAAACTTTATATAATACCACTCTATATTTCACTTTCCTATGTCCCATAATAAAATTGTAGTGCTAAGCACCTCGTTGGAGGGAAAAAAAATCCATCGAGATTTATGTGTTGTGCAAGCGCAAGCCGCTTTTAATGCGTTTCGCCATGTAAAAGTTCTCGCCTCTGGCCGATTACGAATTACGAGTACGATTAATAATCGTAAAGTTTAAAGCGTTTAAAGCATTTTAAGTTTAACTTTAAGCAACGCTTTAAGATACAGGACCCAGCCCGCTAAGAAGCAATTCCAATTCGGATAATTGTAAATCAGATTTATGTTACTTAACTTTATCATAACTTCACAAGAGAACTGGAGTTTATGTTATGTAATAGAAGTTAATATGTTTTTTCCGTATTTAGTATTCTGTATATCTGTATAACTGGCATGCATATTAATATTTAGTGTAATGCTTCTAAAAAAGGAGAAATTCCATTCCAAAAGAGTATTTATGAGTTGATAGCAATAATAATAATAATAAACGTGATAGATATTTTTCTTCTTTTTACAACGTCTTGCTATAATATCCGCGCCCATTTATGTCTCGTATTATTTCGTAATGCGTGTTTTATTTGACATTGAAATGTTTGTTTGCTGTACTGCTTCAGTTTCACAATATCGTGAGCATAATATATTCCCATAAAATGTTTCTCTAATAGTGAAACAGTTTTTTACATGTTTAAAGTAGACACGAGTTGGACTGTATTAATTCACTGTAATTGGTAACCTTGAACAGTAATTTTAAGTCCAAAAACACGCTTGACACACGTACTTCTACAAGCCGCAATCTTTGTGTACTAAACGCCATGAAATGTGCTAATTTCGGTTGGGGGTTCAATGCGAGTAGGAATCTCGATGGAACAATGAATTCGTATTTTTGGTATTGGGCGATTCACAAAGTGTGAACCCGCAGACGTCGAGAGTAGTGAGCTCTCAGCTTTTATGAGACGATGATAAATGTAAACGACCTTGACATGGCTATTTATGTTTCCCGCATTGTTTCATTTCAATTCGCTCACATTAGACGTGCACAAAATCCACATCCACCACACATGTTGTGGATTGTGAGCTCGTTGAAATGAGCACCCGAGACAAATTTACACGGTTTATTCCTGGTTGCTTGAATCATCCGCTGTTTGTGGAAACTACAAACGCCGGAGAAAATACCGTATGATAACAATGTTTACAAGCAATAATTTACTATTTGAAGCAATTGTGCATGTGCGTGTTTACAATTTGGTGATTTATTGAATGCGGTGTTGATTGAAAAATCCAGCCGTGGAGGCGCGTCACTCGAGAAAATGTATGCGATGCGATTAATTTATTTGCCTTCCGCCTAATTATAGTCCGGCATGCCCGTGTGCAGCACACTGCAAGTCGTTTCGAAAAGCAGCCACGAAGAAAAGCAGCATTAGATCAGTGTTGCGGACGCGTAAAAATAGTTTACTGTGCTCGCCGTGCTGCTGGTACAGAGTTTGTAAAAGTGAAGTAATTTTAGCCAACGCATCCCAGATGCCGCAAAATCCGAATGCGCAAGCCTGGATAGACTAAACACGCAATTATTGCCTTTTGGAAGTTTGATTGGGGTCGTTAATTTACTGTTTCTTTGTTTGCTTTTAGACTGTCGCCAACAATCGTCCTCGAGCCTGGTCCTCGCACACGAATATCAGCCGAGATGACAAGCCACAAATTAGGCTCGCGGCTAAGAAGAGCATGAATAGTGTGGAGGAGTTGTCCAGATACGATCTGCACTATTTCGGTGGCAAAACGGCGGCGACCACGTACGACTTTCCGGAGCACGCGCCTACCAGCGCGAAGAAGGACCGCAAATGGTCGTTTGGCAACTTGTTCTTCCGGCGCAGCAAGAAGAAGGATGAGTCGGATACTTCCTCAGCCGAGGAGGAGCTGAGGAAGAACTTTCTCAATCGCAAGAAGCCCAACAAGGACAAGCGGAAGAAGGAGAAGAGCTCCCTGGGAAATGCTTTTGATCATATAGTTCCTGCTTCGAACACATCGACTTCTAGCAGGCATTCGAACAAAAATGGATACCGTTTAGGAGGAGGTGGTGGAGGTTCTTTTGAAGATGGCGTGCTTTCAGATCCAAGTGGATGCTTCGATTCGTACTTGGGAAGACCGCTACCACGTCCTCCACATAGCAGAGACATCAGCGGCAGCCTAGGAAGCAGTAGCGTTGGACATCTTGGAACCCCACCTGCAGGACACGCGAATTCACATCAAATCAGCACCAGTCTAGGGTCTTCAGCAGATTCACTCTCCAAGAAGAACAGAAAGGAGCGTACTAAGGCACGAGCCATCGCTAGGAGAGATTCCTTCAACCGCCACAGCAGTTCCGAGGAGGAAGACGACTCGCGCTCCTGTTCATCATCGAAGTTCCGCAGTGATGAGAGCTTGACCAAGCGTGAATCGTCCGCTAGCAGGCGATCTCGACTAGCACGAACTGAACGCTACATTCGGCGATTGTCCAAGGACGATGAATCCATTCTCAATCGGGAGGCAATGCAGCGGCAGGCGCGAGAGAATTGGCAAATCCGGGTTCGCGATGACTACTCCCCGCACCTCCTTCTGACGTCCACGCCTCCGCAAATGCGCAAATTCTACACGCCCCCTAATCATCCCAGCACAAACAACTACAACCACAACTATAATAATCCAAATCACAACATTAACTATAACTATTCTCCCACCACCTACGACGAAGCGTTGAATCGCAACTCGGGTCTTTTTACCATCCCGCCTAGTCATCATAGTCATAACGGTAAATTCAGAAACTCGAATTCGCACCATGTACAACTGCCCTTGCCCTGCGACACCAATAGTATCAACAGTATCAATGAGAGCCCTAACCTCAACGGCAGTAGGCTCTCGATGATGAGTAACTCACACAATCAGTATCAGCAAGGGTACCAACCTGCAAACTCGAAATGTTTTAATATACGTAGCTTATCCTGTGACTCGAATATTCACAAAAGTTCGTCACCCGAGGAGGATCCTCGACAAGCCAGAAGTAGTCACAATGCCAGGCAGCGCAATCTAAGCCTTGTGGAGCAACCAAGGCTGAAGCAACCACCACCTCCACCTCCACGGGATCCAAGACGTATTGTACAGAACACCCAAGTATCCAATAATATTGACATTGCACGTCCTTCCAGTCAATGGTATCCAAATGTGAATCATCGCCGATCACAATTTGGTGGATACCGCACCACCTCTGAAGATGTTATACCAACTTTTGAGCGTAGCGAAAAGGAACGTGCTGTGAACTTGGTAGAGAGACCTGCTTCGGCAATGACTCACGAAATGGGCAAGAAGCACCCAGGGGTTGTACAGGATCCTGACAAATTTAAATATCTCACGGAGAAGCGTCCCAGGAGTCGGAAACCAATTTTTATTCAATCCACGGATAGAATTAATACAAACAAGTACAATGGGACTTCGTCTCCCAATCAGAACCCAAATCAAAATGGTTGGAAATCTTCAGGTCAAGGAGTGGTTAATGTGACATCTGAAAGACAGAGTCCTCAAATATTCACTGCCCAAACTCACGTACATACTAAGATCTTCCTCCCCAGTACTGTAACAGTAATGGACAATGCTTCCGATGGTGTTGATACAGTTGACTTCTGTAAGGCGCCAACAGTTGCAAGACAGAACAGTCCTTTCAAACCAATATCCCCTACCGAGATGGCAAACTCGCCTAAATTCGCACAACCTGCTCCTAGAAGTACACATCGCCTTTATAAAAACTCAAACTCTTCAGATAATGGTAGCCTGGAGACTCATGACGAAGCCAACGAAGAAATCAAGCGTAAATCGGCAAATCTTGAGGAAGCCCTTGATGAGTTAGAAGCTATCTATAAAAGTCTTCACTTGGGAGATGAAGATTTGCTAGAACGTGCTGAACAACGAGAGATGGATATTCACGCGGCGAAGCTCCTTGCCATGAAGAACGAAACCCTTTCAGGACACTCACCCAGCATGAGTAGTGGACACTTTAGTGATTCCTCCTTCAGTTATGAGCCTTTCAGTGCCTTGGACGCACCACACAAGAAGAAATCACGTACTCTGGAAAGAGATCGTCGAAATGATGACATGGCGCTGCGTAAAATGAAGGATGGCAAGGATGCGAGCAAGACTTCCTATAAATCTTTGGCCAACGTTAGTTACTTGCTTGCTTCCCCTGTGCACTTTGAACCATCACCGTTAGAAGATGATATAGACGGGGAAGACAAGTCAGATAAGTCCGAACCTGATATTACCTACGATGATGTTGTCTATCGGATTGTCAAGCATGCGAATAACTCATTGAAGGTTGCCGATCCCCAACCTCCGTTTGGTATACCTATTGGGCCTGTTGCCTTGGCTGCAAATAGTGATTATCTTCACGCTGTTCCGGAGAAGGTAGCTTATATACCGTACAATAAGAATAAAATACCAGATATCGTCAAGGATGATTTGGCGTATCGGAATCTCCGAAAGGACGCTAACAAGGAACCTGCTTTAAAGCCAGTGAGCCCTGTCAATTTTGACGTAAATGGCCTTACGAAAGACACGAAGAAGAAACGTGCTGTTCGATCGTTATCCGCAAATATATCTAATCTGATTAATCAGGAGGCTAGGGATGCAAGGAAGTTGAGAGATGGTGATTGTGAGAACGAGTTCAAGAAGACACGTTTGACTGATATTGCTGATGCCATGGAGATTGCACGACAGATCCTGAAGGAAAAGGAAAACCGAATTCAGGCTACGAAGAGAGCTTTCCTTAGTGATAGTGAAACTAAGTATCGGGCAGAGAGGCCTTCGGGAATATCTGCAAGTAGCACGGAGACTATTACTGAGAGTAGACTTAACTTCCTTAATGAGATGAGGTCACTGCACAATAAATCACGAGGTCTTTCTGAGGATGAGCAGCCGAAGTCGAAATTCTTAGGAGAAGATTTCGTTGCGGCTAAGCCGCCGAGAGGTGCAACACCAGATCGAAGATTCAACAAGGAGTCAACTCCTACCCCTACTCCTCATATATCCACTTCCCCAGAGACGATCTCTCGCAAAGATTCGCTAAACTCTTCGTTTGAGGAGCTGTTGACTGCTTTGGCTGTAGAAGCAAGGGAGACTTCAGATCGTATCACAAACGAGTTGAATACTTTGGATAATAACCTCAAGAAGAAGGATTTCAAACCGGAATTGAAGGAATCCACTAAGAGAACTTGTGAAGAAATTGATGAAGTTTCCGAACATGCTAAGCTTTGTGAGAAACTGCTCGGATGCGTCGTTGAAAGCACTGAGCTCATCGCTTCTACCAAAGTTGAAGCTCCACTCGAGGAAGAGGAAGTAGTACAGATTGCAGAACACCTTCCATGCATACCGCAATCAAAAGCGAATATTGTTACTACTCGTATTGATGTGGTGGATGTGAATGTCAATCCGGGCGATGTTGTGGAAGTCCACAGCGCTTCCGAGCAGGACTACGACAACCTAATATCCGACTATGAGGACACTTCGAAGATGTCCAAGTCCCCATTCGAGGAGCACAAGGCGGAGTTGATTGCCTCCTTCCAGGAGATGAAGTCGGATCTGAGCGACGTGGAACTCGACACCGATGACCAGGAAGTCCAGGTTCCAGTCATCGATGTGAATGCGAAGGAAGGTGAGCGGTGTGATAACCCTGCTGCTTTGCCTGCCGATGTTAACAACCACACCGCATTCGTGTCCGAGGTAAACTTGGACGAGCTGCTTGACGCACAGGCTCAGAATCATGCCGAGCACGCGACGCATGCGTTCGTCACCAACTGTGATATTTTTATTGACGATTACTCGCTTGATGGCGATGACGGCGACTGCGACTCACAGCCGAGCTCCGGGTTTCATAGCAACGGCGACGCGATGTCGGATAGGGACAATCATTTTTCCAATTTCGCGGTGGATCCCATTCTCATTCCGGAAACGCTCTTAGAAACTCTTGAGTCCCCCGGACTGGTAACCTCCGCAATGAGGACCTGCTCCACTCATGATTTGCTTTCTTCGCAATCCGAGCATGAAAGTCACGAGAATGGCAAAATTGAAGATTCAGCGGCCGTGTCTCGGGCGGAAACGTCGCGTGTTAAAGATTCCGCGCCGTGCAACGATGCGAATCGATCCGTTTCGAGCTCATCTGGCCAAAGTCGTAATAATAACCCTAACTCCTCTAGCTCGGGAAATGCGAATCGCGCGGATAGTTCGCGACCGGCTCCGGAAAAGTCGTCATCATCACGCACCTGGTACGGTGACCCGATCGTGCTGGCGTTTGCATGCTCCTACGGCGTTGCATGCTCCTATCAGTTGGCCACGCTAGATGTCGTCACCATTTTGGGCATCGTTTTTCTGATCATTTCCATTGCGGCCGCACTCATTCTCGAATAAATCCGCTCAAGACATGCAATACACGTAAAAATAGTCACATTCTCGATGACACTGTAAATAATCTATAAACCATTGTTTTGAATAGCATTTTATTTTATTTTTATCATTGTTATGCCAAATATATAATTTTTACGTTTTATGTAAATTCCTAGCATAATTTAGTTTTAATGATTGTATAATTTTGTATGGATTGACTTTAAGTTTTGTAATGCATAACGACTAAAATTTTCTGCACGTAAGCCACGTTTTTTTTTCTGGTAACATTAATCATAGTTGTAGCTAGTTGTAACAAACAATGCAAACATGCAAGCCAGATGAATAGATGTGAACAAAACGAAAACCAACAAATGCACCCAAAATTTACTACTTTGCCGCTTGCAACATTTGCTCAGCACCTTGATGTATACCTCAGCAACCAGCAACCTTGTCTATGTTAACCAAAGTGTCCTCAATTCTTCAAGTATTACCATTTTTACAAAATCGCATTTTTCTGTGTTTGGTTGTAGGTGTTGTATGAATTCAAAAATGCAACGTCTTCTAACTTCCACCTTCTACTTCTACCTTCTAGTGTGTAACTTCTGCGACGAATGGAAACCCTTATCTATTGAACAAGAATGTATAAACGTTAAAATTATAAAAATATGATTTGAATATGTATGGTTTGGCGCGTACCTAATACGTATTGGTGCTATGTTAGTTGCCTACGTTAAACCAACGTTGGAAATTTAACATTTTATTTTCGACTGTTTCTCGTGTTGAAAGCAACTTTAACTTCATGAAGCAGTAATAAACATCTCGTTCAAGTAAATTATACGTAATATAAATTGTAAAAAACATTACCTAAAATGAAGACAAAATATTACCCTACAATATCTTTACATGTAGTGTCATATTAATAGTGTGTGATTGTTAAATAAACAAAACGATGTATTTTTTAATTTTGTGATTTTAATTTTCCCCTCTTTGACTGACTGTGTGCTGTAATTAAATACATGGTATTGATAAATGTTTTTGTTGTCTTTGTTCCCATTTATTCATCTCAAGTGAATTTAAATTATTCATTGGTGATTGGTGTGTTTTGTAGATTTCTCAAAATGAACATTTTAACTCAATAAAATATAACCCAGCGTGTTCTTATTATTAAATCATTATTGGAATTGCTTTGTTGCTTCGTCGAATTTATAAAACGGATAAATTCTGTTTAATTATGAATGCCCTCGAGTACTGGCAACTTTTTTTTTTGCTTCTTGTTCATCGTTGGTGCTCGGAACATTGAGCGATCATGAGTAATGCTGAATTACTGGAATTTCCTATCGAACGCGTCCTCGATTCGGATTCTTTCGCCCCCTCAGAACCTGGGCAATGAAGATGCATAAAAATTAACGAGAGTAATCGATATTCGTTTGCAATCTGTAAACACCGTGCAGATTCCAGATACATCATTAATTATTTTGCATTTCCTGTTGGTCGACTTAAAACCAATCATTAAAAGTTTAATAATCATACACCGTGTACGTTTTGTGTTAATGCATTTACGCAAGTACGCAAGAAACTAATATACCGCATAATTTGACATAACATAAGCCTAAATATAGTGATTTTGCCGCATTGAATTGCATTTTAATACTAATTAATTCAAATTTCTTCACTGGCAAAGAGAATAAATACTTGGAACATACAGCTTTCGAATGCAAATTTCATGTTTCATTAAATTCTATTAGTCTCTTGATCAAGATTACATATTGCGGTATACTTTGTGCGGTACGAACATTGGGACAGAAAATGTCGTGCAATTTCACAAAAATACAAGGCGTAATTAGGGAGTCGCATGAAATGAAATAAACATGTTTTTTTTTTCTGCGAATTACGACGATCAACGGCGGTGATTTTCATTTTCAGTGCTTTGGGCTTCAAAGCGCTAACATGCAGGCGTGCAGTTTGCAATAAATTAATGAGTGATGTTCAAAGGAAAGGCTGTTGGCCGAGGTTTCCGAGATGGGCAGAATCGATTGCAAATATTGCGCATTGCGCCTGGTGATGGCGATGGGCAGCAACGACATGTCTAGGAATAAAATAACTTTCAGAGGCTCGGCCGACCGCGCAACCGTTACGTTCACTTATTACCCCGGCAGCGGCACCAAGGCAAGACCAACCAGCTGTTTGCCATGTTTCGCATTTTAGAGGCGAGCCAGAGGAAAATATTTGATTGTGGGATGCATTACATGGAAACATATTTTTAACATTCAATCGAAAAAAGTGATGCTTTTCAGTTCATGAAGTTTTTCAAGTCCTTGTTTGTATACAAGGTGATTCTTTAATGGCGGAATTCCTCTGAAAGTTTTATAAATGGCATCAAAATAAGTATATTTAGCGAAGAAAGTGATGTTCTTCATGGTCGAGATACAAGGCGCTTAAGTTTCTTTGTCAACTTTGTTTCTAATTATTATTTT
>JARJDQ010001380.1:0-13609 GCA_030264215.1 Geostiba sp. GC000077 | reverse complement strand
CTTCATCCTTTATACTTTCGGACTTTATTGTGCTCATCATGCACAACTAAACTACAGAACTAAAGTTTTTGTTGCCTTTTCCTTTGTTTTTTGAAGTCATGCATCATTACAACTCATAAGTATTTCATTATTTTACTTCCAGGCAATTTTTAAAGATATTTTTAAAGATGTTTGCGAGCCTAATGGTACTAATGCTAAAAACAATGTTGCTTAGACTTGGATGTTGAGCATTTTTTAAATTGATTATTATCGGAAACAAGACATTTTCAACTTGCTGTACGATGTTGTACTTAGGCAAACAAGTTCCCTTTTACTGCTTGTACCGTACCTCCTTGTGCTGGGCTTCCTCTGTTTCAAACCCATGTTCAGCGCGTAAACCTTAAAGATGTGAGCGCTTGAATATTTATTTCCTTGAGTCACGTACGGAGACGTTTTGTCAACGAAAGTGACCTAATCAGCAAAAATAATAGGGCTGTCAGGCCAGGGGGACGCAGCGAAATATTACACGTTTTATGCATGCCGCGTGCGCACCGTCTTTTGCCAAGCAGATCCCGACCGTTTTGCCTTTGCCCCAGCCCCCACAGCAAACCGGGAACGAAATTCGCCTCGCTCATTCTTCATATTCTCATATTCCACTGCGTGCGCTTCGCTGCTGGTTCATACTCACCAACGTTTTACTATTCCAGTTGGCACGGCACGGCAGGCCCGCAACTGATATGTCATTCCGCTTTATTTTTTAGGATTGTGTTATACATTACTTTGTTATACCCAACGTGGGGGAGGGAAATGACGAACGACGTGTTTTAGACCCGGGGGCGGTTTGGGGCGTTTTGCGGTATGACGAATGCGAAGGAATTTATCAAAACAAACAAGGTGCAACTAAAAACGTGCCCCTACATGCAAATGAATAAGCCTAACACTGTGAAGGGCTCAAGGAATACAAGTGGAATTGTGGAATCAACAAAATGCCGGAGAGCGAGAACCAGGAAGAACAAAGGAAGCAAACGAAGAATCTAGATAACTTCTAAAGGTAAAAGAGGATTTACACTAGTAACCAATTTGCTAGAATTACATCTAACAATTATAGATCTGCGTATTTGAGGAGGTTGCGAATCCGCAAAGAAACTTGAAAAAAGAGAACGCGTTCCGAAAATATCCAGGATTTTCTGTCAAACTTCTTTTAAAAAATCCCTGTTATTAGCAGATTTGTTGCAAGTGTAAATCCGGTATAACCCAGAGAAACACAAAGTCAAAACTAATTTTTAAAAAACATAACCAGAAGCAAGTTGTAAATGGAAGATGTATGTTGGACATTAAAAGAAACAGGAACCAGGGAACAAGCCATCACGTCGGACTCAGCTAGGTTAAATACAAGACATAAAATGTCAGAATGTAATATTGCTGGAGCTTGCTGGACTGGAGCTTAAGCTTTGCTCGAAGGGCCCGTGTAAAATAAAAGATACACGATTCACCACAGAAACGTATTTAAAATTAGAAATTTATCCGGGCGAAAAACCTCGGGCACAAAGACGAATCTTTTGTCGAAAAGGTGCATGAAGGTTTGCTGCGATTGTGAAAATGTTGATTACGGTTCTGTCTGAGCGAACTAAGAGCAAATTACACGTGTATTTGCATTTGCAATTTATGTTTGCACCGCGGTGGCTACTCATACCGTCGTGGCATTTAAATACGCTTTCTGGCGTCGCCGTCGTGGCGTTGTCATCCTCTTATTTCATGCCTGCCCGCTACTGATGGAAATTGCATGCATGTTCCAACAAACCTTTCCCGGACGAATTGTTGGAATATGGAGCATTGGTATGTAATGAGCATCAATGTGCTATAGCGCAGTGGTTCTGAACCTTTCTGTAGTGGCGACCCTTTTCAACTTTCTTCAAAATGTCCGCGACCTCCAATTTAATAAACACTGTGTTTTGCTCGGTTTGTCTGTTGTAACGTCAACAAAAACAATCGTGTAATATATGCAATTCATCGCGATCGAGATACAGTTGTTCGAGAGACTCTTGGGATCTATCTATGACCACACTAGCGACGGTCTCGTTAGATTAACCTTGCAATCAACATTAAACTGGTGATAAAATGAGATCATTATGCTTAAGGGAGAAATGTCTATCTGCCTTCACCTCACTGGTGGAGCTAAGGATAATATTTTGATATTTCCCGGTGGGTACTCCAACCTCCAACCTTCGCACATTGGGTGGTAGTTCTTACATCTAGTTGTGAGTATGCCAAGTGGGACCTAAAAGGGAAAAGTTTTGGTACTTTGGGGATCAAAGTATAACAAGAAAAACAAGGGTCAGCGTGGGAGTGCGCGGTTTCAGCCGGACAAGCAGCTGTTTGCGTTGGATGGTTGGATCAATTGGACCAAACGTAACTAAAATTCCATTGTTGCATTGTTCGCGTCGTACAAATTGCGTTCAACCATCAAAACTAGCGTTTGACTGATGGTCGTACTATTACGCATCAAATAAATGATCGTGTGCGATTGTACAGTGTTTGATCCGTAATCATCAATTCCGCCGGTTTTAAATACCGAACCGTCCTCATCAGCCGACTAGTGTGTCTATTTACAATTTGTTGAAGTATGGAGGGAAGTAGGGACAGGAAGCAGATTTAGTAGCATCCAGCACCCGCAAGCAAGGACACCGCAATGCCTACAGCTCGTTTTCATGTTTTCCATCGGGCGGTGGGACGGTGTGCAGAGTATACGCACAACGAAAAGAAATTAATTACAAACAGATCGCTCACTGTGAAACCCGACAGCTGTGCGCTCGCACACACGCCTGCGCTGCGTAATGAACAAACGCTTGGTCATAACATGAAACGATGAATGCTCGCTCATACGTTGAACCAAGCGCATGCACCCAACACCCAACAAAACACGATATCTAGGCAAGAACTGCTGCGGAAGGTGGGTAGGTGGGCAATGGGCATTGTTTGCCCGTGCATTTGTTACATGTTCAACCGTACAGCGCGTCGTGCGAGCTTTCATTCATAATAAAACCGACATGCCGCCACCGCTCAGATAAAGTGTACGAAAATACATAAATAAATAATTATCCCCTTCGTCGGGAGACGTAAACACAGGAATAAGGTAACACGATACGCGCGCAGGCAATTAATCTCACCCGCTGATGATTTCCTATATTGATAAGCAACATAACATAATTCCGTATTCATTGCTTTGACCTTTTTTTTTGGTATCTTTAAGCCTTCTGTTCATAAAACATTTGAAACACTTGGTGGTGTCGGTTGGTTGATCGTGTTTGCTTAACTATGGACACATGTGCATAAAATCTATATAGACTGCTAGTATCGAGTCCGACATCAGCAGACTAACTTTAGAGATACCTTTTGGCATGTCTAATTTAGAGGTAACATCCTGATGGGATGGTTTGGGATGGTTTAATTAAAATAACGCTGACCACAGACAATTTTAAACAAATTGGATTGCTGGCGAAACGCCCGTAAGCTAAAAACACAAAATTTAATATTATACGTTTCTAACAGCTTTTATTTCGTCATATTAAAGCGTAACCCTTTGGGGTTCACTTTGGCAAGCGAAATAAATTTAATGCGCTCGTAAATCTTGCATCAGATGGCAACATCGAGGGGGTTAGTCAGTCATCTGTCTGAAGGTCTGAAGTAAAGGCTTTTGCGCGTGTCGTAAAATATGAAATTCGTAATTGGGGCAAGAATTTTAGAGCGTTGAATTTTATCATTCGATTTTATTGTCGCGCGCACCGACGAGCATTATTTACACGTAAAGGGTCGTAAAATGCTGTTAAATAAACGCAGGTTTTAGTCAAAATCAAAATTATCGAATTATTCGACCGTCGAATGGCGACATCAAAAATAATATTGGATTTCCTAACCAAGCTTGAATTTAAAGCGAATTAGTGCGCTGCTCGAGTTACGGCGCTGTCTCAAGCGCAGCCAAGTTCAAAACCAGGGAAATTAAAATTAATGAAAGAAAATGTCTGTTTTGCTTGCGGGTGAATTTCGAATAGAACGAATGCTGGCTTTAATCCTAAACGTTTATAATTAATTCTCGCGCATTGCTAGCGAATCCAACAGACGAGTTCAAGTAAAGCAAACCGACCGAAGGGGAGGTAAACCAAAATTGTTTGATTAAAATTTCACGTTAATAACATGTCAGCCAAAACGGGATAAGAGAAATCGAGAGTGGAAATGAATTGTTTGACAGTCAAGTAGAATTCTCTAAGATTTACTACAATCAATGCTAATCCTTTATGGAAGTGAACGCAGTATTTGAGGCTATTATCAGTTTCTCACTTAATATTTAAATAAGGGGCATTTTGGTACTGGCAGCGCATGGAAGTTCGTTTTATCGACGCGATTATACCCAATGTTCGCTCATTGGTAATATCATAAAACGGTATATTCGCGATGGTATTTTCAATGTACATCTTTGAGTCTAACGCCCAAGTGGAGTTTAGAAGTTAAACTAGCAATTCCCAGTCGCATTTGCATTCGATTTTGCGTTACCACATTCATGTTCTGATGCACATTAACGTTAATGCGCGCCGCAACGAGGAAGAGACGAGGAAAATAATAAGGCCGCGAGTAACCCTACACTTTCGTAGACAGACCAAGCTGATGCACACATCATGACGACCGCAATTGTAGATACATTGTCTGCTAGAGTGGGCTCGACTTGAGGGTTATCAAGGCGGAACTCACGATTTTCTTGTATGTTGTTTTCATTTTTCTTTTTCATTTTTACAAGTGCATGCTACTTCGATGTACAACGTCGAATGCCAAAATGTTAATGTTGGTCCAATGGAAGGAGGTCTAAATTCAACAACTATAGTCGGATTATTTTAAGTATCCTCTATATTGGTGTCTCCATTTCACTTGTGTACTTTGATAAATTATAAGAGTCTAATAATAATCCGACTATAAAATAATTGTTTTGCTTTGAGTTGAGTAGGTATAATAGGTAAGTATACAAACATACATGAATGCCAAAGTCGTCTAATGACGTGTAATATAATGCTAAATTTGCAGCTCTGAAAAAAGAAAGGAAAGACCATGGGATCTTTTCTCACAGAAAACGACTTTTTTTCATGTGATCAAATTATCTTAGTGCTACTGAGTTACTTAATAAGTATACTTAGGCGAGAAAATTAAGAAAAAAGAAACAATGCGCGAAAATTCTCACATTAAAAATGTTTTCCTTCTTCTTCTTCTTTTTTTGCAAACATAGCATTTGTTACTGACAATGCTGAGCATTGAATGGTAGGAGTTTGTCTTTGTAACGATTTGATAATGACACGACATGTGGGAAACGCACAATTATATGTATGAATGTTTGTAATTGCGAAAAATATATCTCTATTTATGAACGCACTACAAACTAGAATTCTAGAATTAACATACTATTATAATATAAAGAATGAAATATCAATACACATATTGTTTATTGCCTTTAAAATGGACTATTATTTGACATATTTGACCTGCAGCCATGTACTTATGGTGTGGTTGCAATCAATGATATGTTATATTTTCTGTATAATTATAAGCGGCATTTGCGGCTTCTGAAGCCAGGTAGTTAGCTGCTGGCTTAATAAAAAATGTTGAAACAGTCGCGCGGCGGAAATGCGTGCAAAGACGTTCGAATGTGTTCGATGGTCGACAGAACAAACGCGTGCATTTGTGACACGCAAAACGCAATAATGTAACGCAAGTATGTATACAGTAGTCGTTATATAAAAGTTCTTTTTGTTGCGTTTGCATTGCAAAGAGTCGAAAGCTTCGAGGAGGCTCATCGTCGTCATCGGGCGAAAAACTGTACGTTTCAACGGCGCCTGTAATGTGGATATAAATATTAAATGCACCACGTATTTAATGCATGGTTAAACGTAGGAGCGAGAACAGAAATAAACTGCGTATTAATTTTAATTAGTATTACGTATCCAGCGGCGTTATTATATTTCTGGAACGGTAGAACATCGCATGCCATCTCCACCACACAAATACTTGTCAGAAGAAGACATTTGTGTAATATGTATAAATGTTAGTGATGTGGATTTCAATGAAAGATATGAATCTTTCATAAGTTTCACATTTGAAATTTCAATATGTTTAATTTCAGAAAATGAAATTTAAAAAGCGCGGGATTTTCAAATTATTTAATATACTGCGATTGTAACTGTTCTTCTGTCATTGTTCGGTACAATTTCACAAGTAGATTAAACAATGACAGAATTATTCATAATTATAGGTTACAATCGGACAGCTTACACTAAAATATTTGCTATTTATAGTAAATTAGTTCAAAAACTAAAAAAACGATTGAAGCCGTTTGAATTTCCTGGGTAATTTAAATGGTTACATTCTAGTCCCTCCACATTGGAAATACTTGGACATAATGAGGACAATTCATTATGAGCTGAAAACTTGCTATGCTTTGTTTACATGCTTCCTATAGACGACTATGTCCTGAAGGTGAAGAAGGATGAAATTAAATACATCGCACATTAGCGTACAACTACACTACGTTCGCATGTGTTCATTTTTATTTGGTTTGCAACGACTTGTGCAGCCGACATGACGTCGCACGCACTTTTTACACGTAGAAGATAAAAACGGATGCCCTGAAGGCGCATAACGTTTTATTAAGTTTCTTTAAAATGCTGTTGAAATTTTTAACCGGTCACTATTAGTCCGCAAAAAATGAGTAATTTAGAAGTACATACATACATACAAGTCCATACATACATACATACATACATACATACAAGTACATTAATACATATCAATGCTATGCCTCCCAGAAAATTCACTTGCAATTATACTATCGTTGCTTATACTTATTTATAAGTTGCACGTATAAATGAAAACAAATCATGTATTATTGATAAACATCGTAACATAACTTATTCCTAATACCAACGAAATATACTGAAAGTCAATAAAAATGTATCAAGAAGGCGACTTGGAAAAAACATCAACTTGGGGGGTTGATTTCTTCCCAGTTGTCGATATCGAATTGAGGGGTTCGGCGTGTGCCAATGTCAACATGTGAGTTTCGCGTGCCGAATGCCCAACCAAGTTGATGACGATACACATCACCCGAAAGTCTACGTGAGGGGAAACTTGAACAGGGCGCGTGCACACATACACTGCACACATCCGCCGCAGATTTCTACATTAACGCTCATTTATGAAACTTATAAATCTTCCGCGATTGACATGTGAATCACTTGCTAGTTTGTTGAAACCGAGACCCGCTTGTTAGACGTATCGTGGTGTCTCCCCGTCTCCTGGTCACATGGTGGTTTATTCACCGCATATTCGAATACAAATATTAGGGGTGTATGTTTGGGGCCATAGTGTTATGTTGTGAAAGCATGAGGGAAAAAACACCACCGAATAATGCGGAAGACTATTTTATCCCCTAAAAACTTTGAGGAGTTGCAAGAGACTCCCACGACTACAACCAATACAACCCTACTATCCCCACAGAGGATACTCGGTATACACTAGCAAACATTCGGGAGTAGGTAGTGTTGTAGGGTAGGGGTTTATAGAGTAGAGGCAAAAATGCAGCAAATGTAGTAGATGCTAATATCCTGATTGTATTCATTATTTATGAATAATATATCGATGGACAGGGCATTAGATTAGATTAGGGGATCGCGGGTAAATCGAAGGGCATGACACATACACCTAACCTTTGAATGCCCCTTCTTCGGTTTCATCAATTCATAATTTATCATCATCAAAAAAACGAAAAGAAATAATTTCTCTATAACCACTACCACATCTAATCAAGATAGGTAGGTAATACAAGTGAAGTGCAAACAACATTATTTGTATGTGTGTACAAATAGTAATCACCCAAAGTCTCCTCCTAACTGTGCACACACCAATTTTAAGCTAGCCTGGCCGGTTGTCCATGATGGATAAACTTCCAAAGATTATTTACCCCTTGGCCATTATAGCCCCTCTTCATTTATTTACATTACTATACTCCATTACATCCCTGATATACTCAATGCTCACTAACAGTTCCTGGGGGTTTATTGTACTACTATTTGGTATGACCCTCATGGATTTTTGCCCGCTCACAGTCCACGCTGCATCAACGTGCAATCCGCGGATTGAACATTTCGGCAAATTTGCAATTTCTCGTTGATATTTAGTTTTCATTAGTTCACATCCACACCCTTCCATAAACACATCCATCCCTATGGGCTGCAGGCTGCATTCTGCGCTTAAAGGCATTCATAATTTGAGGGTTACCAGACTAATATTGATTCACTCTTCGATGTGTATTCTCATTGAGTTGGTGTTTTTCACATATCTATTATTCGTATATGTTATATATGCCCGTGTTAATACATGGCATGTGATCAATGTGCCCAATAGGCGTAAGTCATTTTCGACATTATCCACCGAAACTGTCCATTCGACCAGATAGCCTTGCATAATATTTATGTAATATGCATTATGATAATTCCTACAAAACAACACATTGTATTGTGTACCCTGCGCTGTTCATTTATGCCCATTTATTGTAATTCGTAATTTATGGTAAATACAGTATGCTCGCAATGCGCGATTATTGTTTGTACTACATTTTGGGAGTTGATTGATAATAGCCTCAAATACTGTTCCACATTCGCATTACAAATATTTTTGTCTATTATCAGGAATATCTCTATAGGCCTAAAGCAATATTTTTCAACAATAATAAAAAAACCAATAACAATAAATAACAGATAAAAAATAAAATATGTAGGTTCGTAACAAGCAATTGGATACGAATATTTAATTTTCGGTCTCTTTTTTGTATTACCAATTCCTATATGATACATACAAAACCAACATATATTTTTATTGATTGTAATAATTTTAAATATAGAATTATTCTCAGGGCAATGTTGATCTATATCTGTCACACAATTCCACTTATTAGTTTGACTAGTATATGACCCGAGTATACCTTTATTGTTATCCAGAAATAACTATTTCGAGCAATAGATATAATATTTGAAAATAACAGATATATTGAATGCATGGTGCATTATCTTTTGGGAAGTACTGATTCCATGTTATACCATGTTATACGACTTCCATATGAGATTGCTCAAGGGTCATTTGTTGGAGGATTGATGAATAATTATTTGATTGTTTCGTTATATTCAATACCATCAATATTTCTTTACGCAATAGTTATTATGTAAAAGCTTCATTTGCATTTAGATATTGATGTTTATCAAAGACAATTATACACTTGAACACCAATATTGTTTTTGATTTCCGTTCTTCATTATGTATTTGCTAAGAATGTTATCGTATGTCTCGTAATTGCATTCTACAATTTCAAATTCAATCCAAGTTCTTCTGGTTGCGTAATAACTTCACATTTTCCTTAATGTTGCAAAAGATGAAATTAAAATATATTCTACCATCTTAATATAGAAGTTTTAATCAACGTAACAATTCTATGCACCATCGTAAATCTTTTTAAATCGTCATAAACTTTCTGATAATCTCATCGAATTTACGATAATCTCCATATCTTTAATCATAATATTTATATTTGATAGAATTTTAGCCGAACGCACGCATAAAATATGCTTTTCCGTGATAATTTAACGAACCGCTGATGCTCATACTCGTCACCTTTCAAGAACTGCCAGAGTTAAATTTAGAATGTGAAAAAATTCTACCGCAACGCATAAATAAGTTAAGTCGACAAGTCGAATAAAATTTACGAATTTCTTAATAAAAGCAAGCGCAAGCACAAGTGCGCAAAGTAGCGATCAGAGTACAAAAACAGAGATTTATTACCTGACCGCATTCAGGTGTCAGTTTTTTCGAAGTTAATTCATAATTTATTGTTCTCGTTGAGTCTCAATATTACTTGACGACTCCGAAATATACTCATAACTAAACAGTTAATCCCACAGCTACTGTCCACGGTAGTAATGCCACATCATAGTAGTAAAGTAATAAAATGAACAAAATCACATCTTCATTTTGTTACTTACTTTCAAAGTCACTTTCGCGACTTTTAACCTTTTTAGATGTTTTCTCATATAAAAGATTTAAAAAGTCTCATGACTTATGAGTACTGTGAAGTCGAGAAATGAAAGTAAACGAAGTGCTCATTACGTTTGGATGCTATTCAGAACTTTTTGATTTTCCGTTCTTTTTTAGCGCATCATGCGGAAGCCGAAATTTCTTAATTGCGAAAAAGTCCCTAAAGTTGGCAACGATGAGCAGGTTTACCTTTATGCTGAGAGTGAAATTCGACTTCAGGACATTTTTCGTCTGTGTGGCCAAATTAAAAGCATCAAATTAAAATTGCGGGAAATGACTGTGGCGCACAAAGCGCGATAATTTTCATGACTTGTAATACCCGTCGCAAATTATACAAATACCAAATTTTTAAAAGAAGAAGAAAAAAGTACTGATTAGACGGCGAAGGTTCCTTAAATGTGTAATGCATTAAAAGTACCTTTAAATAAGTTATTAATATAATAAAATAATTAACGCTGCAGGATCTTGATTGCGTCGATCATTTGATGATTCTGCTCGTTTTTCGTTGACGTGCGGGGCATCTCCATTCTCGAACGTAATATCACGTAATATCACGGCGATGTAATGCAGCCCGTCCGTAGATAACTTAATTAATAATTAATAATATATCGAGCGATTGATTAATTACGCTCAAGTGCGACGACGTGTTCCGACCCCTTCGCGCTCGTGAGGTGCTTTATCGCCTTCACCTCGGCATGACCGTGTTTAATAAACGCTGGCGCGCGGCGTCGCCGGAGTCCATACGGTGATGACGTCCAGCCCAAACTCGTCGCCCGCTATGCCATGACCGATGGAAGGAGGCAAGAACAGATTGAAATCTTGACGTGACCGGGACGTCCGCCCCTTGTAAACGCTATTGAGCCCGTCACTCGGCTGATCTCAGTTTCAACCATCGCTCTATCGCGCCATCGCTCCATCAAAAACCAGGGCATATATACCTATACGGATACACATACACACAATATGGAAGAGTCGAGAGTGTACATGCAAAGAAGTAAAGTTATCCACGTGCTACTAGTCCCTCGGCCAATGCAACTCCATCTGGAATCTGCAAAGAAGGAAAGGAAAAATCAAAGTGAAAGTAAAGAGGGTAAATGGCGAGTAAACAACGATTACTAGATACTGTTGATAGGGTCTTGGATGATCGATCTTGCCGAGACTGGCATAGAATGTTGGCTGCGCTAAATTAATTTTGTAATCGACCCAGTCTCTTTTTAAGAAAATTGACGCTTTATAATCATGACTTGCTCTTCCTTGTCCTTCTAATACGCCAACAAAGAGTAACTTAATATGATTAAACACATTTCAAGTGTTGACTTTTTCAAATTTAGCCTTCCCAGTAAACAAAATGATGTATCAGAAATGTACCAGCTATATATCAAATTTGTACCAAACTTGATATATGTATATTTTTTAGCATATACCTAATATGTTGACATTTAAGAGCGCGGCGATATATCCGTTATATCTATATGTAATTAAGTTGGTATATGCCTGGTATATGCCATCTATATGTGTGTTTACTGGGTTTCCATCTCTTATGTACACATGCAATTTCGATTATAGATTTTTTACAACTAGGCAACGACTGTCTTCAATTCTTTTCTTCAGTTCCGTTCAGGCAATAAATATCAGCTGCACCTAGCACTGTGCACCATTTATGCCATTTTTCTTATAGTTTATAACGCAACTTTTCATTTTTGTCTTCTTCTCCGCAACGCAATATGTTCCTGCAGTGCTCTCTGCACTCCACGATTTAATGCGCGGCCTTTTTTTTTGTAAAAAGTCCGATGCGCATTGCATCAATAAGAAAAGTCTCTTCCGCCGCGCCGCCTTCTCCCATACTTTTCATAGTGGCGCATATTGGCAATGGAGGGCAAGAGCAAGCAGCGCGGCGCGGCTGGGTCATCCAGCCGCGAGAAGAAATATGTGTTTTTTGGACAAGAGCGCGCGTTTGTTTGGCCCACGGGCGAAAGTAATATTTATCGTGTGCGCGCCATTTTCTTGTAATTGATATAAATCGACTCGCACGTACACGAGGGTGAGCCCTCTCAGAGTTATGTGTGTCGGCATCCAGCCGCCACGCAGCGTAATGTAAAGAGGGCATTAAATTAAAAAGCGTCCATTTATGTGTCTACCATACAAAATCAGCAATTCTGGTCCGTCCCTATATACGAACATACACCATACTCAACTGGAAACAACAAGCTTCACAAAAATTATTCTTATAAATGAAGAATTTATGAAAAATCACCTCAAAATTATTATTACTAAAGCGGGAGCATTGGTGTCACAGTATCGAAGTAGTTTATTGCGAGTTTGTATTTTAGAACATACTGTATAATAGGTATAGTGGAGGAACACTAAAATAGTGGCCTGTTCGATTTACAACTAGCGCACACTCAGAATGGCTATTGAAAATGGCTATTTACAAATCGCAAAGAAACGACTAAATTTATAAATAGAAAATTGCGTATAAATATAATTTCGCTTTCAGCGAGCCTGCGCCTTCCTTTGCCTATTGAACGAAAATGGATGCACGTCGTTTGTCGTATATGCGCGAATACCGCGGCGCGCTTGTTTGTTACATTGTTGAACACGCCGAAACGATGTAATCGGATTTTCGGACCATATTCTGCACCAGCCGAGGATACTAGCACACAGATATCGGCTACAACGACACACAACGAGTTTTGCATTAACAAACCCGCGTGTGAATCTAACTCGGCGATCTGCACTACAGGACGGACGTGAGGCCAACTGAAGAAATGTTGGTGAAATTCAAATGAAAGTGATAATTGGGTAATTCTTTTAAATTAGTTAGATTCTGGTCTATATAGAATATCTTTTCTTAAACTAACTTATTTTATGATTGGGGTTAATGATTGGGCCTAATTACATAAAATACTTCTTTTTTACAAATAAGAATAAGGGTTGTCATGTGCTATGCTGAAAAATACATGTTGTTCTTCATAAAAAGCACTTATGAGATTTCTTTGCGATTTATTTGAAGAATTTTTTTGGAGTTATAAAAATTGCAAAGTTTGAAATTTTACCCTATGAGTCATACTCGAACTGGGTTTAGGATGGAAGAAGCCTTTGCAGTGCAAATTGTATCATTTTATTTTGACCGTTTGGAGGCTTAAAGACATCGCGTTTAAAGGACCTTCTAATGACATTTTAATTATGCGCGTTGTCCATTTGGGTACCATTATACTTTGGATGTTCTTGGACTGCAGACTATTAGGTGACCTTTCGAAGCACTTATACCACACACGAGAGACAACGTTGTAGCCCAATACTATAAACCCAATACAAGAAAGTAACAGTTTTGCAATCTCGAATCTGAAGCATATTTTAAGAAAGCATAATGTAGTTCACCGTTTCTGCAGTAACTGCAGGTTGCATTGTTTCTCTGCAATCGGCGTATAAAATGGCATTATACTAATGGCCCGTCTGCAATCTCATTCTGCAATCCGCGTGACACCGATCGTTAAATGCGCACATTGGA
>JARJDQ010001374.1:0-11610 GCA_030264215.1 Geostiba sp. GC000077 | reverse complement strand
GAATTAAAATGCAAACAGAAATAAATTGCATCGGTACCATGTTGTCAAAAGTATTTTTGTAAAAAATACGATTTCAAAGAAGTGTTAAAGTCATAAAATTTCAATTGTTAACATTGATGTACACGCATGAATTTCTGCGGATGACTTCTAGGAGTGCTTAAGCATACAATATCACGCGAAATACATTGATAAAATCAATATGTTCATTCCTAAATTTGAAACTTTGAAGACCTCTCATATGCAAACGAAGAACGATATATATATATATATTCTTTTCGGTTAACTCATCTAAATAATCCAAAGAATAACGCCACGTGGCGTTCTGACACTATTTAGGAAACACCATGGAAATTGAAATAAAATATACAGTACGTACCAAAATGATTGAAGTAAGCAAAATAGATTGAACCAATTTTTGTGGTTAAACAGGTTTAAAAAATCATTTCGTTCTTATAAAGTTGAGTTAGAGGAGAAAAACTACGCCAAGTCGATTATCAAATTCAAAAAGTTAAATTTAGATTGAAATAGTTAATAAATTTATTTAATAATCTTTCATTCACACTTTAACATTTTCAAAGTAGACTGAAAATAATTGTTTTCAAATTGAATCTTTAACTGTTATAGGTATGTACTATCCAAGATTCCAGAGTCAAGAAGATTTCTAAGATTTTTCGGGTGCTCCACTATAGGATCCCCAATAACCCCTCAAAGGGAATTCTGAGAATATGTATCATAGCCTAGTAGTAGCTCACTCCTCACTCTGTAGAACAATTCAAATCAGTAATGGTCTAACTGTAATAGATTTCTTCTTTTTCCTTAATTCTTCCTTAATTGAATTAAAATAAAACTTATTGTATTACCATTTGTACTTAACTATCTACTGTAATACAATTTTCAATGTATGCATTAATTAAATCCTTAAATGATCTGCACTCTACAAGTGAAGAAACTACAGACTACACAAATGCATAGGAAAGGTTGATTAATTTAAACGTCCCAACCTAAAGAAGCAATCACAAAGAACTAAAAAACGTAGTCATTAGTACATTGTAGATTTGACTTCTGTTTGCTCCTCCTTTTCTGCCTTGAAATGTTGAAATGAAGTAGTCATATGGTGTTATCATTCGTTGTAATATGTAACACCCGGTGGTGGTCGCCAGCTCGTCAGCAACGAAATTAATTACGGTCGCGGTCGCGCGGTCCTAATGATTGCCATTTGTTCGTTTTCATTCCTTCGCGTGCGCTTCATGCGCCTGCCTTCGCGCTTTTTAAACAGCCCACTTGCAACTAAAACTCAAACCAACTTATATCGCGTTGCTGTTACTTTGTGCTCCGTTTCGTTGAATTTTCTACATAATCATCAAGCACACAACGGCTGAACGCTAGTACACATAATTCCTCAAGCGTCAAGCAGCAAGCATCACATGCGAGCACAACTGAGCTTTCTACGAATGCTCAACATTTCGCTGCGATTAATTAACTACATGCCTACATGCCTACAGGGTGTTGAAAATACAACTTGTAAATGATTAACAACAACACCAGTATTCACCCATTTAGGAGTTTTATCTTGTGTTTGCAAAACTATACTGAGTAACTGAGTAACAAAAAAAAGTTGAGGCAAGCTCAATGAAGTGGAGTGTGTACTGTTTATACATACATCAGGAGCAGGAGCAACTAAGGAGAATAATGTGCTTCAGACATTTGCAACAATGGCTTTGTTTTAGCTTCAGCGTTTTAAAAACATTTTTCTGATCCAGTTTTTGTGCCTTTTCCTGTCGCGACTCTTAAATTCCTATACAACTTCAAGTTTACACATATTGTGGTTGGCTGACATTTCCTGCCCTTGCACAGTGCACTTACATTTACTTACATTTTGTGTGCTTTTATTTAAAGCTCTACGCTTCGAACTCGACTCACAAAAATTGCATTCTAACCAATACTGATGAATCATACTTTGGCAAATGTAAATTTTTGAACGATGTATGTAGCACACATGATTGTACAAAGTTGCTGCACAATTGGAATCGAGTGTTCAGACAAAGTTGCACCTTTATAGCATCGTATTGATCCGTGCATCGGGGCGTTCGAAAAGTTCAACAAACTTTAATTTTTCCTCTTTCCTCTTCCAATGCACATTACTTTTACTGTTCCTATTGCTATTACCTGTGCTATTTTACTGTAGCAGTGTTGGTAAGAAAATACTTACAGCCTTACAAGTATTATCATCATTGCTCGCGCCGGGAGCCAAACGCAATTTCAAAGATTTCCATCAGACATATAAATGTCGATTTTAATGGCAACTTTTGAATGTACCAACAAAATTAATGAGAAACATTTTTAATCTAACCCTGGACCACGAAATAAATTTATAAAGTTAAAAATTGAACAGAATTTTGAAGGGAATTTTAATTTTTCTTCTACCACTATATTTCTTAACTTTGAAAGCATATTTGAAGCACTTGCCGCCCTCTGAGTGGGTGGAAATGGAGTGCAAATTAAAGAGCGCTTCTTTGGTTACACAGCTATAGAAACTTTTTTAGATTAAGCATTTTTTAGATTTAACGCTCTTTGCTTTTGTTGCAAACTGTGAAAATTAATAAAGTTCTCATCACACATCTGTTCGCGCTAATTATCGAGTGAAATGTGCTGAAAATCACACAGAACCACGCAATTTTCAAGTCATTAACTTAACATAACTCTATCAACATAATCAACATAATCTAAAAGTCTAGTTCTAGTGTATAGACTTCAGTTGAGGTGAATGTAAGATTTATTAGCATGTGGAAGCAGAAAACAAAGCGCAACTAAGCGCGACGCATACATTTTTAAGTTTCTAAGCAATTTCAACATAATTTCAATTTTTTTCAACAGGCTGCTGCGTGCTGCAAGTTGAACCTGATTTGAAGTGTAAAACTGCTCTAGTTTTATTGTGCACTGCTAGGAGTCAGGGAGTGTTAAAAAGAGATTAATCACTTGGCGCAAACAGCAAACATCATGGAATCATAGGATCAGGATCAACCATCAAACGCAATGAGCAATTTCTGTGTTCACTGCGCTCAGCGATGAGTCACGCTTTCATATGACACAATCCACAATCCCCACGAAACTTTACAACCAACTCTACGCAGCTTGAAATTGAGTGAATAACGAATTTACAGAGTAGAATTTAGACTTTTATTGTTGATTGTTGAAGTGTATAATTTGTGAGTAAACATGCTTTTTGCTTATTCGCTTCGTCGTTTATTGATGACTGAAGGTCAGTTTCAGTTTTTACCAATGTAATTGACGATTCTTCACGCGGGTGTTACAATTGACGTGTGCACGAGTGTATTGCACCTTTGAGGTATCGATTTTTCCGTTTCTTATTTCCTCTAGCAGCTAGGCTTAGGCGGACATATAGCCGAGGAAATGATTGCATGTATTTCTCTTCATTTACAGAGATGTAATTTGCATCTATTGTGGGCGCCCTGCCGAGTGGGCATATAGTTCATTGTAATCTGCAGGTAAATCGCGATGTTGGCACCTCAATGCAAATGATGCAAATTGAAAGCAGGCGATGTTTTTTTTTTCGTTGGCGTATATTGCGCGATAAAAGGCACTTACGGCGATAGATATGCAATTCTCGTCCGGGCCGGACGGGAATTTGACGACGAACTGCGAGCCGGCCTTCTCCTCGCTGTCGTTGAGCGGCCGAAATCGGCACACCACCTTGATGCTATCCTCGGCGGGTATCTCGCGCTCGCCCGACATCCTGCGGCTGTGTGGCTAGAGGCTTTTTTCCCCGGTTTTCACCGTGCTGCACGCCCCCGGATCAATGCTCCACGACGGCGCTCATGCGCCCGCACCGCGCTGACGCTTCCCAGCAATCTCAGCAAACCCTTCGAATCGCGAATTGTGATTGCCGCCCACGCACCGCGCACCACGAATGTGTGCCACCCTTGCGAGGAACGACGACGTCCCCGCCGGTAGTAGCGCCGCGCACTGCTGTTGGTTCTGGTGTGCACGCCGCCGCGCGTGTTTTGCCTGCGGCCTGCCTGCTTTTCGCTTCGCGATAACGATTTCAACGGAATAGTCTGTCTGCTGCACACCGCACCGACAAGCGACACTGACCACTGACGTCGCCTAGTTTTTTACGATTCGACCAGCGGCGAGACGGCCATCTTGACGTCTAATGGAAATCGAACCGCAGCGCAGTCGCGCAGCGCACGAGCGCACGGAGCTGGCGAACTTGCACGATTGCAATCGAAGGACAACAGTGCTACCAATTTTGGGACCAATGTAAATAAAGTTGGTTAAAAAACCAATAAATTTTATTAAAACAATTAAAACATTTGTAAATGCATAAATATTTTAGTTTTTTTGGAACATGAGCAAATGATGTTTTTCTTAAGAAATTACAAGTTTTATTAATACGAAATCGAAGATAAAACGGATTTTGAAAATAGGATATTCTTTTGGCTTCCGGCAACACGGGCAACAACGGCAACACTGATAAACAGTTGATACAGTTTGTAAACATAACCCCTGAAACAACTAAGCGTAGACCGTGAAAAGGTGAAAAGCCGACTGTGGCCGACATCGCAAACATCGAACAACTTTTCAATTAATAATGAGTTTACCGACTGATTTCGGCCCCGATTCTGGAGGACGCACTAAGGTAATCCGTTACAAATATGCAATTCGTTGCTCACTTATCCTATTATCATTTCCAGGGAGTGTGCATTGTTAAACCAATTGTTTATGGCAATATTGCGCGCTATCTCGGCAAGAAACGCGAAGAGGACGGTCACACGCATCAATGGACCGTCTATGTGAAGCCCTACAACAATGAGGACATGTCTGCATATGTAAAGAAAGTACATTTCAAGTTACATGACAGCTATGCCAACCAAAATCGCATTGTGGTAAAACCACCATATGAAATCAGTGAAACAGGCTGGGGAGAGTTTGAAATTGTGATTAAGATTCACTTTGTTGATCCCAATGAACGACCAGTGAGTATTACCATTTATTTAGCCGCATTTCAACTGCTTGTAGCAGTTGTAGCTTACGAAGAACAGCGCCGCGAAGCGGCAAAAATATGCAAAACTTTTGTACAAAGAAATTGGAGCCATTATTGAATGTTAAAAGCTTTTTCCGCCATACGACTGGGAACTGGGAATTCGGGAATTGCGCGAGTTGTAAATATTTTATGCAATGTGAAGCTGATGTTGTTAAAATTTCACATATACATAATTTTGCCGGCAGAGGGCAAACATAAAGTTTTTGAAATTTTCCAGGTGACAATGTACCATATACTGAAGCTATTCCACGCTGAGAACGTCACAGCCGAAATTACCATCGATCATAGCAAAGGCCTCGTCTCCGAGAGCTATGACGAGTTTGTCTTCCAAGACCCCACGCAGCTGATGCAGCACTATCTAGTCCATACGAACCAGCTGACGATGAATTCATGGGAGCACTATACCGACTGTAAGCACACTTTATGACCTGCCATCATAAATGCTAAATCTTCGTGGTGTATTTTAAGTTGAAGAAAAGAAGAGGAAGACTGTGAAGAACATCGCAGACTTGCGCATGCAGGTGCGTGCCGAAATCGTTGCGCTGCGCAATAAAGTCAACCTGGCGCGAGAGACAATCAACCAGTTTAAGGAGGAAATCGCCAAAGTGCAAAACTCTTAAGAGTCTTAGGCACAAGATACAATATTGTTTGAACTTTGATACGAACATTTTGAGGATATTTGTATGTATGTTAGTGAGTATCACACCTCATGTCTGCTACTAAAGACTTAATCGCATATCTTAAGATACTTAAATTTATTATTGTATACATTTATAACTAAAATCATATCATTACTAGAAGAATAGTCCATATTCTCTTAATTTATTTTGTCGTTTTCTTCTTTTTTTTTTAATCTACCGCGCACTGCGTCTTTTATTTCGGTTAATTTTAGTTTTCAAAACGAAGTCTCTTCGTTACTTTACAAAGCTGACACACACACGTATACAACACTTGCATTACAAATGTCATCTTCCTTCCACATCACATCACATCTCCCTTCACAATATTCAGATATTTCGATATTTGCAAGATGCAAGTACATCCCTTCAGCATTGAGAAAAAAAGAAATGCTTATTTGTAAGTGTAAGTTTGGCTCATTGTAGAAGCAGCTGCTTAGTTGCTGAATAATTGCACATTAACTATGTGAATATGGAGCGCTGTTGACCGAACAAAACAGCATATAGTTTGCAACTTCACGGACGCAAGGTTGCACACGTTTTTGATTGAAAACACACGAAAATAAACGCGCCTGGAAATGTTGCAAAACCATTACGCATTAAGGGGGTAATCATATACACAATTTATCATTACCGAATACCTAAGGGCCTAAGAATTAAGGTCAGGTTATAGTTCGGAACAACGAGGTACACAACGTAGCCGGTTTCTTGTTGTACATTTATGTTTGCCTGTTCATCTTGCAGAAAAGTAAAAAAATGCCGAAGTCAAATTTGAATAGTCCATACCATGGTGATCACGTATTTCTTTTTATGGACACCACAACCTTTTCAAACACCTCTCGTCATCGAATTAGCTTTAGCAGATATTTTTACTTCTTTTGAAATACGTTCCGCGTTGTGTACTACGTTACGACGAACTATACCCATACCTTTAGCGTAGTTTCTTCACGCCATGAGAGAATATGTACAAATTCAGAATTTGCGGGGCTTAGAAATACCGGAAAACTGAGTGTTTACATTTACATAGAGTTGCATGTTCCTAGCTTCCCCGCCATGTACTTATCGTCGATTAGGATTAGGATTAGCATTACTATATTGATATGGAGACATTAAAAAATGGAAAGTATTTACAGCAGCGCACACATGCCATTTTCGTTACAGTTGCAGTCGCAGTTTCACTGCGTATTAAGTAGGTGAATATTACTTGGCTCTCGGTGGTCATGCGTACTTTGAAACGCACAATGCGCCATTGTTTAAGACTGTTAAGAGGAACTTATACTTAGTGCCATTTGAGTGCTCGTTTGTGACGCTTCTTGCGTTTTTTTTGGCCGCACGTTACGATGGGAATGATCACAAAGAGAAGTAACCACCAACGGAAGGGTGCAAATAAATAAAATCTGCGACAATTTGAGGATTTACCACTACGTTTAGATTAAATAATATAACTAGGGCTTAATTGCGATTGCATTACAAGGAGCGGAGGGAAAACATCACGATTCGTCATTGTTTGTTATACAGGGCCAGTCCTTCCAAAAAAAAAAAGAGTATTTAAAGACTCACCCTGTATGTCTATGTCTATACGTAAATAACTATCGAGTTCGCGCTCAAACAAAAAAACTGTGGCAGTCTGCAGAGCGCACACAACTTAAACCTCTACTGAGCAACGCGCGTTCGAGACGCAAGACACTGGTATATGGTGCACTGTGCGCACGCTGCAGGGTAAATTAAGATCATTGTTTTGAATTGAAGCGTGGCCCTTGGCGCCCAAAGATGCGCGCTTTTTTTTTGATATTCTGTTTTCGCTGCGTTTACTGTGCGCGGGTAATCGTCGCGATGAATTGGTACTTGCTGCAGTTGTAGTTGTAGAGAATATAATTATAGGAGCTGTATAAAAAATGTGATCACGTAGCGTACTTTTTCGTCCAGAGGCGCGCGATGCGGTCGTGCTCTTCGCGATTTTGTAAATACTGCGTCGCTATGCTACCAACCAGCGGATCAGCTGCAAAACAAATACGATTTGTTATTATTATTATTGGAATGCGTTTGCTTTTAGTGCCAACATCCCTATGTGATGCTAATTCCTACCTGGATTGCAGTCAGTCAATAGAGAACAAATTGATAGTAGCACTTTGGAGATTGTGAGCGCCGGCGACCAATTATCTTTTAAAATGTCTAAGCAAATCACACCCTGACTGTTGATGTTGCAATGATAAATCCGCGTACGGAACGTCACTTTGGGCGGTTTGAAGGGATACTCGGGTGAGAAGTGAATGTCCAGGAAGAAAACGCCGCCCTCGTAGACCGACCCAGGGGGGCCCAGGATTGTAGACACCCATTCATAGAAATTATCACCCTGAAAATGAAATGTTCCAAATGTGTTTTCTAGCTCCTGGGGTCCACCTGTTGTATGTTACCTTTGGTCCAGCACTACAGTTTGGCGGTGGGTCCAGTGTGATCTCAGCCAGCTCCTTCTGAATCCGCTTTGCTGATGTGCCAAGGGCTTTGGACATTTTTGGATTTGGCTTGGACTCTTTTGTCTCCGGCTTCTGCTCACCGACGGCCACCTGCCCGCCTCTGCCACGACCCGAACCACTTGAGCCGGCTGACGACATCGCTCTTATTTCGGCTGCAACAAATCGGCAACGTGCATCAATAAAAATATCAGAGAGAAAAATAGCAATGTTTGATTTGGTGTCGGTGTCACAAACTGACGGCGATCGCGCAAAAAACAAAAGCAGATCGCACCGCGGCCAGAGCCAGAGCCAGTTTCGTGAGATTTACGAGCGGCACCACGCTGCCGAAAAGAATTCCCATACCGGTCCGCGGCGGCAAAAATAACAAAAATAAAATCGCAGCGCAAAAATTGATTCCATTGACAAGGCATTTAGTCGGCCATTTTGGTGCGCGGAATAAAAGCGAATTTCATGAATTAATCTCGCCGCAAATCGCACAACAGCGTGGGCGGACGGCGGCGGCGGCATCGAGGAGGCGGGTGCACGTCGGGAAGTTGGCATCGTCCGCGCAAGGGCTGCGCGGACGCAAGCGGCTTCCAAGATGAAAACAATCGCGACATTTTTTCCTTTGTGCTTGGGGCGCGTTGTGAGAGATTTGCGGCAGTGAGCGGGCACTGGCGGCGGTGAAATCGGGCGCAAACGGGGCGTGAGGGTGTGGGCTTGGTGGTCACTTACAGATTCGCCGCGATGGTCGCGTATTTCTTGTGGAATTTCGGCTTTTGTCAACACACTCCCTTTTCAGCACATCAGACGAGGACGACTCATGGCATTCGCAACTTCACACTTGTGTTTTCACACTGTTGCCAGCGCAGCGCGATGCCGCACAGCATGCTGGGTTAGTACCGCAGCGCAACGCAGGCAGCGCTTCGGTCGTGTAAACAAAAATTAAACAAACTTATCACAGAATTTTAGATAAAAAACATCTCTGCTGAAATACATTAATGTTACTAATAAATTAACGAGATTTAAAGTATTTCAATTTCAATTTTAAATTAAACTCAGTTGTGAAGGGTTGCTTTATCAAGTAAAGGTAAAAAACAAATGAATGGAGAAATCAACAACCAAGCCATTTTTGCAATAATTTAGTTCAAGTCGGCCATTTTGAAGGCAAAAGCTTTTGGTTTTCTTTCGTTTCAACAGTTTCAACATTGCGTGGGTAAGTTTTAATGCTTTATTATAATATAAAATTATCCAAAGAATTCATGAATGTTATGAATGGTAAAATTGCAACTGTAACAAAATATCCTTAGCAGTTAGCACTGCAATAAGGGGTGAAAATGTAAAAAGAATTCCATTCATGCGACTCCAGCGATCCTACCTCTAAACAAATATCGCAAATCGATCGCAAAGTCAATTATGATTTATCCTCTGTGATTAAGATCATGCAAATTTGACGTGTGATAAACGAATTGTGTAAAGCCCGCTTGTGTGGCTTACAAATAAAACTAGAAGTATTTAAATTAAGCTTCAGATAACAAACGTATGCGTCGCATGATATTTTACACTTTTTGAACGACGAGAACAGCGGCAGGACCCAAATCTGTAACAAAACACAATGATTTTGAGCGTTTGGGACTGTTTGAGTTTAGCATATCGTGATTACCTAAAACATCAAGTGGTTTTTCATAATCCTCCTCGGAGAAGACTTTCCTAGGCGCGAGGGTCATCAAAGCAAACGGCGCCGTGTCCGTCTCTGAGCGATGCATCTGAATGTAGCACCGCACCGCCGATAAAGGTTCCTTCGCGCCGAACTTTGTAATCAGTTGTTTGCCATCGGTGAGTCGAATCTGCAGGCGTACTTCGCTGTAGCTCGCTGCAGATTTCGGCCCGGCGGCAGCAGCAGCAGGTGATGTGGAGGCTGTGGAAGCAACTGGCGCTGCCGCCGCATTCTCCTGGCACTCGGTCGCCGACGCCGAGGCAGTCCTCGCCTTCCGCGCCTGCTTATCCTGCTCGATCTGATCGCGAACGCGCTGCCGCGCCAGCTTGTCCTCCTCCTTCTCGCGCCGGCGCGCCTCGACAATCTTCTTCATCTCCAGGTCCTGCTGGCGCTGCTTCGCCTCCAGCATATCCTTCCCGGAGCGTATTCGCTTCTTCTCGCGCTCCAGTGCCTCGGCCTTCTCGCGCTCCTCGCGCTCGAGCCGGCGCTGCTTCAGCTTCGCTTCGATCTTCTCCAGCTGCTCGCGTTTCTCCTCCTCGGTGAGCGGCTTCTTCTCCTCGGTGGACTCGGAGAAGTTGCCATGGCCTGACTTCGCAGCGTGGTACTCGACTTCGCTCTGATTCTTGAAGAGCTTGCCGCAGTCGTCGCAGCGGATTGACTTGGCCGATTGTGGCTCCTGGGAGCTGGTGGCGAGCGCGGCGAGCTCTTCGTTCGTTTCCGACTCGGATGCTTGTGGTGGTGCGACGATTTGCGTCTGTGGCGTGCTCACCTCCTCCTCTTCATGTGTCAGCAGCCACTCTGTGACTGCCTCAATGTCTTTCGAGTTGGATTTAGCTACTGCCAATTCACTGCAGAGTGCATAGTTATTTATAAAAGAGAACATCAAAACATCATAGGTTAGCAATACACTTTGCAGGCATGTGGGGGCATGTGGATGAAAAGTGAAAACTTACACTCTATTCCTGGGAAACCCCATCTCCACCAACGAGTCGATAATGCTGGCCATCGCGAACTCTCAGCAACTGCAACGCGAAAAAGTTGCAATCAAATGAAATAACACGTGAATAACGTGAATAACAGAATAATCTGAATAAAATCATGTGTTAATATTAATGTATCATACGTACCGGTGATGTCTTTATTGTAATCTTCGCACCGAATTACGAAACTCGTTGCGTTTTGTTGCAATGATTGCAATAATATATTGGAATTTTATAGACAAATCACGTTAAACTGTCAAACATTTGTCGTCCCGCGACCTTCGTGACCGGCATGCAACAAACGCAGCAAAATCGTAAAATATGGAAAATCGTGCTGTCCCGTGTGTGGAAATTGCCTGCAATTCCAATGCAGTTCATCACTTCCAACCTAAAAAAAATTAACAGGCTGTATCTATGATACGGCCGGAGCCTTGATGTTGGAACAAATCGGTGATTGTGATAGGATACATTAAGAGCAACGTTCTAAATGTGGCGTTCTAAACCATGCGAGATTGCTGGCACCTACTTTCTTTTCAATTCATGTTTTAGAACATCAACTTTTTTGTAGTTGTTAGATCCCTTTCAAGAAGAACTGATAAAAATCCAATAGCCAATACTCTCAAAGATGTAACCAAAAAGCCGTTGAGAATATGTTACTAATCGCGATATTACAAAAACTAGGCAACCTAGGCACATCGACTCGTTTGTAGTTTTTGTA
>JARJDQ010001370.1:0-11840 GCA_030264215.1 Geostiba sp. GC000077 | reverse complement strand
CACTTGTAACAAATCTGCTATATAACATCGATTTTTCGAAGAAATTCGATGTAAAAACCTGGATTTTTTCCGAACGCGTGATCTTTTCTTATGTCTCTCTGCGGATTCGGATAGCTGAGTAGACGCTTTTTAATATGCACCTTGTTGCAACCCTCTCAAAGGCTCAGATATACAAATGTTACATGTAGCAAATTTGCTACAAGTGTAACGCCGGCTTAACTGTAACAAATTTGTTACAAGTGTAAAGCTGCCTTAACATCTATCAGGACTAGTAGCTACACATGTCTCAGAGTAGTGTCTCGACCTGTCCGCAAATCTTCACACTGTAATGTGGCTGCTTTTCTCCACTTTGAAGTTGTTTTACGCCGATAAATCTCACTCTGCGCCGCCCCGCGCGCACACAACAACAATGGCTGAAACGGAAGAACGTGATGCAAAGCACGTCCGGTGTTGTGCCTTCCTCTCATTCTTGGCCGCGTTCCATCGTGCGCTTGCCATCTCACTCTTCGCTCGGCGCGCGCGCGCGAGTAAAATATCGCCGCCGCCGTCCGTTTGCGTTTATACACCGGTCGTATTATGTATCACACACTATTTGCCAACTATTGCGGCACACGTTCAAACATAAATAAACACAAAATAACATCTCGGCTTGTTCGCGTTCGTCGTGCTCTGCGTTACGAGTTCGCGAACGAACAATACTTATAAAATCGTACGTCGCACTGCTGCCGTGCGGCGGCAAAAGAGAGCAAGCAGCTCTAGCTGACTTGTTTCCAATTCCAATTCCGCCGAGTCGGCGACGAGTTTTGCAAACAACTAAATAAGTTGCGAAAGCCGCATAAACAATAATTGAACGGTGTGGTGTGGTAGCGTCCACGGCCAAAGAGCGCAAAAATGTGCGCGACTTGGACATGTCGCGACATCGACCAAACAAAACTATAACTACGCGAGACCGAAGAGCGCGCACGTACCGAGGAGTACTAAATATTAAACTTTCTTGCAGCAGTTGCTTCGTTCTTGTTGGCCACATCGACCTCCTCGACTGTGCGTCGTCACCGTCAACCCATTCGGACAGACTTATTTCATCGTTATTTCATCGCCGCGACGGCAATAATTTAGTTGAAACATCATGTTGTGTTAGCAAACGAACAAACTTTTAAATCCAAAAGCATATAATTGCCTTGCACGTACGTTTATTAGCCAGGATCCAGCATTTTGTTTTTGTTCCATTCCTTTTGCGCTGCCATTATTTTTTCCTCTGCTTTTGCGCGCGTATATTTAGACACACCGCACACGTTTATTGAACGCCGGCCGCCTCCTCTCTTCGCAATGTAATGTTTTGTATACCAGCACCACAGTGTGTGCGTGCAATAATGTTAAAACAAACGTCCTCGTTTCGCAGTCACGATTCGCGACGCTTTGTTACATTATCGTGTTAGGATCGTCCCGCAGTTAATTCGTTTGCTTTCTCTTTGTGCGACGCTGTTCCGACGCGACACGAAACTGAAAGATATTTTCTGCCAGCGTGCGCGCTCGGAAAAATGGACAGCAGCGACAAAGAGGTGAACAATGTCCTCCTCTGCTGGATCGCGCGCGATCCCTAGAGTCCAAATCGCAATTGCCGCCAGAAAAGAAGACGCTTGCAGAAAAAAAAAGAACCACCAACAAACGCGCTGAATTCTTCAAGTTTGTTGTTTTTATTGTCCTTGGGCAACATCGCAAATCGTTGCGAATTCATCGCGACTTTTTACGGCACAAGTTCTCCAAACATAAAAGAACCGCAAAGTATGTAATGTATAGTCCTTTAAGTAGTTAATACCTTAAAAGCATCAAAAGCGATAGATATCGATAAAAAATGATCATAAAGTTACAACTTAGAAGCAACGTTTGCTTAAAAACTGTGGAGAAACATCTTCAAGTAGCAAACTTTCTGCCACTATGAAACCGTTTTGAGTATTATCGTCAATTTATGATTGCCGCAAATATAGCCTATAAAACCGATGTAGATACCCCGCCAATGAAAGTGTATCTAAACGTGTTGCGTTCTCCTCATCCATCCTTCCTACCTTCCAGCATTTCCCCCTATTATTAACTTCCCTCCGCGCCTCCGCCATTTCACGCTTACTACTACCTATTTCCACCATTCAACTATATCAATTGAGCGCATTTTCCCGACTGCCTCCTGCCGATTGCGTATTTAACTTGGGTGTTTTATTGCATTTTCGCAAACTTCTCCATTTTAATTTCCGTCTCGATAACGATTGGCGTCCTTCGGCGCACATCGACGCCGACGTTTCCGCTCCTCCAATGTTCCACACAGAGCGCCGGCGTTCGTAAACTACTCGCAACTTTGCGCGAGTTACAACTCACTTTTCGTCTTCTTCATCTTCCTCCCGACTGCGCATCATCGAAAGGTTATGTAATAACACCAACACCAACGGTGGCGGTGGCAAAGAGCACGGCGCGCGTCCGCGTTGACCTACTTATGGTTCGCAATTCAATCAGAATGATTAATGGAGTTAATTAAACAACGCTTAAACGATTTATTTAATTGAAGTGGAAATCTCACCGAGCGCGCGTTTGTTTGCGCCATCGATTCCGACAAATCGCAAAATAAACGCCCGCTTTGTGAGCGCCAATATGCAGTGGAAATGCATTCGAATTTACAAAGGCACAAAAGAATGCAAAGAAAAAATGACTCATCCAGCTCGGCGAAGACTTGGAATTCTGATTCAGGGCGACTCATGTGCAGCAGACACTCACGAGCCATCCCATTATAATGAGTGATTAAGGAACGACCTCAAGCTTTTTTAATCTCTTCACTCTACCACACGAGTAAACCGCAGAGAGGCGGCAGAGATAAAAATCGACCACAACAATTGAAAAGATTTGACAGGCTCCTCGGTCGAAATTCGACTGAAAACTGAGCAAAAGAAGATGCAAGGAACATATATGGATTCGATAATTTATACAAAGCCTTATCCTGATATTTATGTTGGGTGTCCTCTAGAGAAGGAAGCTCATAAACTAGACGCACTCCCTGCATGCACCAAACGAGGAGTGAACAAAGCATGGGAATAATTTCGCCTTGAAATGTTGTGCCCACCTATCGATGACACCTCGCCACAAATCAATACTTAACGTCCCCAAATGGGACGTAAAAATCCATACACAAAAGTGCCATTCAATAACACGAATGCATGCCACTTTCAGGTAATTCGATTTACATCGACAATAATGTCGCGATTGTGTATTTATATGGGATAATTAAATGCGTGTTCATACGAAGAAACGAACGCAAGCAAGTTTGGCAGTCGAGATGACAAAAAGAGCGCAATAAACACACAATAATCGATAAGGGCTTTGCTTTCCTTCCACTCTCATTGCCAAAGCATGTCGCGATTTTCATCCCACACGCGTCGTCGGGGGCAAAACGACGAGCGAAAATACGACCGAGTGAGAGAAGGAAATGCGCAACGCCGTGACGCGGCGAAGGAACGAGAAGCAAACGAACGTGTGTCCGCTACAGCGAGGGTGGCGGCAAATAGGAGCGACAACCCCTAAATATAGCGCCGCGCCGCGAGAAATTCAAACGCACAACTTCCAACTTCCCCAAACGACGGACACGATGCGACGACGGTAGAGCCAGAGCATAAGTACTTGGTACTTTGGGGGAGGCCACCGACGGGAATGGTCTATTCCCGTTTCCTATACAGATAGAAGATGTGCAACTTGCACTGCTTCCAGCATCCGATTGCGAGTGCACGAAGCACGACATAAAGCCAAAGTCAAAGCCAAGAGCAAATATTTATTAGGGGTGCTGACTCTAACAACTCCTGAATAATGCAAACTATAGGAAGCCAATTTCCACCAGCAAAAACCTACGATATAGACAACTAGATGACCAAAGCTTAGCGACTTGTTAATTGGTGCACATCGCAAATCGCATTAAATCGCTGTCAACCTTGGAACCAACACGCAACTCGCGCCTGGTCCAAGGTTTCGCAGCAGAAAAAATGCAAAAATCTATAACCGCTATAACGTCATCTTATGTTTGGTATACATAACACATGCTGCCTGCTCACATGAGTGCATCCGAGAGGAGAGGAGAGGCCATATGAAAGTACTGTGCGTTACCGACACCGCGCCGTCAATTATAGCCGCACCGCTTAATTTATTAGCCGACATCATATATCTGATTCACCCGGACGTGTCCGGTCCAAATGTGCCCCCGCATTAAAGTGATTTAACGCGCCGAATCTATTAGCGCGACTGCTTAATGTATAAACTAACAAAAATACATTAAATCATAGCAAGACCATACCATACGCGATCGTAAATTAAGTTATATAACCACTTGCCTGCATGCAGCATTTTTTGTTTGAACAGCGCGCTCGCGTTGAAGAAGTGAGGAAGACCCACCATCACAGCCTGCACCGGTTTACCAGCTTCCATTCGTGGATTCGTGCCTTTGTCATTTTTATTAGATAAAGTGGAAGCTCACGTCTTTTTTAGAGCCACGAAGCTGTTCTACAACTCTAGGGTCGACTCTCCGGGCCAGGGGAACTAAATAGTACTAGAAAAAGCCTCTCACATGTGTATTGAAACGTGAAACGTGTTGACATTCAAATTGAGTCAATGCCTCGCTTTTTATCGCTTCATTTCTAGTCGGGCCGCGCCGCCGCGCATTCCGAGCTCCTCTCAGAGCGCTCATGATGCGCATCGCGTGCATTTTTATTATTTACGATATTCCGCGATACAGCGATACAGCCTATCTTGCGTATATGGTCGTCAAGCATTGTAGATGCGGCGTACGACGAGTGGGAATTGAAGAGAAATAGATGAGCAAACATTTTTCTGTCGAGATCAAGAGAAGAAGTGACAAATTATTCCTTGCAGAAAATTTTCATGATCGATATCGAAAAATTGATTTCTTGAAATCTTGGCATGGTAGAAAAATACTACACACGTTAACAGGAAGACAGAGTATTTTTCTTCTTCTTGTTCACAATCCTTGATGTTACTTGTTTCACTATCACATTCCATATTACTGATACTGATATACCTATATTCACAATTTTCCCTGATTTGCAAATTCTAACTGTTCTTCATAGATAGCAAAACACTTTCAGGATCAAGATTTTTCAAGGTTTTTTACTTCAAGACCAGATTGCAAGACCAAGGATATACCACGATAAGAATACATTTTTTTTCCAGACAAGATCAAGAATTAAACTCTAGGCAAGATCGACCCATGTCCATGTCCATGGTTGGGTCGACGACGAACACACCTAGTGATCACTATTTCTTGCGATGGGTAGACATTGACTCTTGAAATTCTCTACGAACAATTCACCCCATCATCGACAAGCAAATTCTTTTCAAGATCAATATTATTGGCTTGGTGAAACCCTAGTTTTAGCTTTTCTTGCGTTATATTTCGTGTTACGTTCTGCGTTACAATGAATTATAACCAGGACTTTATTCGAGACATTACCAGCGAGCTTGGAAAAGTACTTTCAAACAATAAATGATGGGAAGGAAACGTACGGAATTTAAGATCATAACTTCACAGCTTTGAAAGCCAAGTGGGCATTTCCATACTCCAATAGTACATTCCCATTTGTAATCACAATAATACACTACTCAATTATCATAATTTGAGCATGGATTTTAATCTGTAGTCACTGTAGTTTAACATGCTCTGTAATATGAATGGATGGATTTTTCCTTTGCGAGTATGCTGGTCAAGGCTGATGGGCCTAAGGTCACACGGTACCGAAAAAAAAAAATACGCGGGCGAGACCTTTTGATCTGCAATTTTGCGTGATTTGCATGGCCAAACCGCATATAAAATCATCCACTTTATCCTCGCACACTCACGCGCGTAATTTTCGCCCGTCTCGCGCACCCACAAAAATATATCGAACGTCATAAACAACGTGCTTAACAGATTTAAAATGGAAAATTGTCCTCGCCAGAATGTTTATCGTAGTGAAACTCATCGAGGCACAGGGGCCCAGGGCACAATAATCATCACAAAAAAATATATAACAAAACCAAAGCAAACACTAAAAATGCAGCACTTACAAAACGATCATTCGTTAATTCAAGTGGAAAATTTGCGCGAAAATTTATTGCCGCACCAGCCGTGTGCGCCTCCGGCAGCGGGGATAATTTCGCATCAATTTCCTCTATTTGTCCTGCTTCGCGCGTTTACATTCGCATTCGCGGGGATAACTCTCGGTCGCTTCTGTTTCGTTCTCCGGCAGTTGTTGTCGTTTTTTGCAACAGCCATAAGTTAAGGGCGTGAGGGGGGTGGACTTGCAGCCACACTCGGTTCGTGTGTCCGCGCATTATTTTTTTGCGTGTAAATAAATAACGACGGTGCACATCCGATTTGTTATTTGTTGGTGTACCGAGCGGCACGCTCTCAAATCGATACGCCACCCGCCTGCGGCCCTGCGCTCCCGCCTTGCTCTCATCCGAGCAGCATTGTTTCCAGCAACGAACGAAACCAATAATTGCGTGTGCGTTGTATTTGTGACGCTGTCCCCACCGTGTAAATACACACCAAATTCGAAAAATAACAAAGTGTGACACCGCAAAAGGGAAATAAGTCGACCAGATTGAAATTCAATACGTCCCAAAAAGAGAAAAATTATAAAATAATGGAAAAATAATCAGATAATAGTCTGTTGACGTTGCACAAAGTTACAGAACTGTTGAAGGCAAAAAATCTTTTTGTGTTTTTATTTAAAAATACTAACTAGATCGGTAAAGCGACTGAGATAGGGTACATAACGAAAAATCCTCGAACGTGACCTCTAACGACATGCAACGGCTCCGTCAGTTGTCAACTGTCATCTGTCAACTCCAACTTCGTCTTTAGTCAGCTGTGCCGCACATGCGGTATGAGGTTAATTCGAGATGTTTTCCGTGTCTAGCTTATTTCAGCTTATATAACGTCATCAACCTGACCCAATACCTCCGCAAATTTGGCAAATAATAGTGATTGTGATGCAAGTCATTCGTTTATGATGTTGTTAAATTTTTCAATCTTTGTTATAAATAAATAATCTATAGTCATAATCATAACTTAATCAATTTCTCTCTGTGTAACACCGTGATACACTGGGTGTACCCGAAATCCGTGATAATCTACACTTGGTGCGATTCTTTGGTTTATTCTGAGTACACAGCCGAAAAAAAAAAGTTTTAGGCTATAACCGTTTTAGAGTTATACGCAATTTAATTAAAAATACTAAATTTCGGCTGTGCTCTTAACGCAAAGCCAACCTAACGGCATTTTTGTAATACAAGGAAAGCAACAAATTGGAGTTGGTGTTGATGGAAACACGAAAAGTGGAAATTAAACTTTGATTAGACGATATTGGATATCGGGTGTATCGATGAGTATAAGTGGTTGTTTGAGCCTATCCGGTGTGAATGTGTCTGTATGCGCATGTGTCGGATTCAATCCGGGCAAAGAGCAGATCACTGTGGTAGTATACACTCACCTTGACCGGGTCACTGAAGAGCGGCACGAGCGAGGATTCCGTGTCGGCGCTTTGGGATGACATCTGAGCCCGGGCGAGCCGATCCCGCTCCCGCAGGCGGTCCCTTTCCACACTGCAAACAAGAAGAAAAACGAAATGAGCACCGTCGCCACATCTTATTCCATTTAACTCGTTTCGCATTCGCAAATTAAATTAAAATTAGTTGGATTAAATTACAAATTAGCCAAAATGCGTGCTGGCGCACAAGCTTTATGTTAATTGCACACATAATTAACACACACAAATTAAATTCCAAGATTGCACTCTGCCAGGGCTACATCACCATTTGTAACATATACTCTAAAAACCACCGCAAGCAGTCAATATATGTTCATTAATTATTTCTCGGCCAGTTATAAGTTGTTAGCGGCTTTTTAACGGGCATTTAGAAGCGCTGTTTATTAACCCGCCGCCGCAATTCGAGAGTTCGGGCGCGCTATAAAAGCCCAAACAACGCGTTTTCGGCGTGTGGTGTGCACCGTGCGAAAAAGTGAATTTTTTGCCGCCCATTTTTATGTTGCCCATGAAAAATAAATATCATCGTTCAGGCGCGATTAATAGAGCCGTTAACGTCGCGCCGATATAAAAATGATTACAGGAAGAGCGCGGAGATGGTGAGCGATGCGACGGCTGGATTAATATAAATACAAAGGAAGCACAAGGCACAATAAATGGCGCCCGCGCCTCCACCCGCCCGCCTATCGTTCGGCCATCGGTCAATAAAATTACGTTTTTCGTCCTCGTCCGACAACGTGCCGTTGCGTGTGTAAAACATGTGCACAACACGCGCCAGCCCATCAACTTGATCGCAGTATAGTGCGTATAACTTTGAAAAACCGCTCGTTATGTAATAATTAGCAGCAACCGCGTGTGCGTACAAACACGACCAAAGCACCCAACGACATTATTATACAGCGCCGTACCTAATTGATAATTAAAAATTACTTATTTCCATCAAACATGCAATAAAGCAGCGTTCTACATACTTTCAGTTTCCTGCTTCTGTTTTTCGGTATGACCACCAAAACGTCCAAAACTGGTTTTCAAAGTGTGTTTGAACTTGAAAACGTTGCAATTAGCAAGTTTTAATTCAACTTAAATGTGTGAGTATATAAACTTTAGAACCGAGAACCGACTGGAAATTATCAATGAGGTCACTACTGTTTATTGCTATTCAACAACTATGTACCCAGCGATAAATGCTCATTGCATCAGAGAATAATTAATTAAATCTGTAGACTCTGGGGAATTCATTCTGCGATGGGTCTCTGCTCTTCGCACATAATTAAATTTAGTATATAAATACTAAATTAGCTGCAAAATGAAACCGCAGACATCCACAATACATCGTGCTTTTTTTCAATTTAAGGGAGACAGTAGAGGCCAGAAAATGTCGGATCATGGCGGACCACTGCTCTCAAGCTCGCGTTCAAGTTCGACGGGACACATCCGGCCGCAAACGTGCGCTTGTTAGTTGTTTTCGGGACTCTAATGTCTCCCTAAATCCGTGTGTGAGCAGTGAGCACTGGACCAAGAAGCAAACAACACCGATATGCGCAGTGCTTGCTCACGGATCATTGTATTTGTATCTGTCGTCATTCGCGGGAGTGCCAAAAAAAATTGCGCGCAAGGCATCCCATCCAGAATGCTATACTCTCGTTGCTCGCAATGTGAAATCTGTGTAAAAAAATGTGCGTGCAAACAAGCCGAAAACAACGCACACCGTATGTCGTCGAGTATCCATCTTCCTTTATGTCGCGCCCCATGGGTATCATAACATAACATTTAGGCAGAAATAATAACTCCATCTTGCCTAGCCGCCCTAGCTAGTCATCTTTCACTTTTTCGCCGCTTCGTCCACATATCACAGATTCACTTTTTCACTTGGCCAATTTTTTGTGTGGTCCTTCTTCCTCTTCTCGATGACTCGAAACAACGAAAGGCACGACACGACGGTAGCACTGAAAATTTTACGTCTCTCTCATGTCGCGTTTTACCCTCCTTTCCTCCCTCCTCTCCTCCAGAGTGGTTTTTATTGTCGGAGCCACTACGAAAAACCGGGAGACTGTTGCGTCCGCTTTATTAGCCCTGTTTTCAGCGGTTTTCCGCAGATTATATAGACTCGTAAAGTCAAGCCAGCGCGCGAGAACGGACGCATGAAAATGTGTCGCACCCGCACTCGAGTGAATTATAGTTATAAGTCAGCCGCGACTAGTTGGGAAAAAGATATTAGTGCAGGACATTTAACTCAAGCACTGGGCATGGTGTCGACAGTGGCGTGGCAGTGACTAGTCGACGCCGAGTGCACTAAAATGGTGGCGGAATCAAGGCGGTGGAATGAACAAAAGCACAACCCAGTCACCAGCATTCGAACATGCTGTATGCAAAAGTTTATAGAGCAATGAAATAACTTATAATACCGTCGGCATCAAAAATAACGCCACACACCACATCCACAAGCGCGAGTGTGTTGCGCTAGGCTAGGCTAGGCAAGGGAATAAACTCGCGAGCGCATTTATTTTCATATTAAAATTTCACAGTTATTTTCACAAATGCGACGTAGCGCCATAACTACCATAAACTTGAAAAAGAATAAACGCAACCGCTTTGCTTGCCTGTGTGTTGTGCCTTGAGAAGCCAAGGAGTCGAGTTTTAGCTTAACTTTTCCGATTTTCCGTTATAACTTGTTTTATTACGCGCGCGCGGCATGCAGACGTAAAGAAAAATGTGCGCTTGAAAATGTTGACTTTCTTGTTTCGTACCCAGCTCGTCGGGTTGTACATTACACATTTACTCACACTCACACAAATAATGCACGCGATTAATCCGGGTTGGTTATTTCTCATTCGAGTTTAATGCGTCGCATATGTGTGCGCCGCGACGCGCGCCGAAAACAAATTGCCCAATGCGCGTTACAAATATTGTTTTGAACGCTTTTTGAGCGGCGGCGCGGCGGCGGCACCCCACGTGCGCGCGCCACATCAATATCTTTTATTCTCGCAGCGCACACGGCGGACGGCGCACACCTCTGCGTGATATGTTTCCGAAAATTCGTTCGAGTGACATAAATTCTCCAACATCAAGCGTGAAAAGTCGATGAATCATACTCGGAGCATTTATGTGTATGCATCCTATTTGGAGGGGTTCATGTAAAAATTTCGAGCCAATTCCGCGCACAGCATCTTCAAAACGAATAACAAACGCGCGGCAGTGAAAACCGTGAAAAGCTAATGGTTGGTTAAATTGTGACAGTTTGAAAACGTTGGAAGTTGAAACACGTGCTACGGTGCTGCCACATTCAAGTAGTAACGTTTTTTTTTTTTATTTCCAGTTCCTCATTATTTAAACGCAGGGGGCACGCGTTTGTTCTGATATTTATAGACGCAATTTCACCCCCAATGTCTCGGCTATTTTTAGCTCGTTGCCGGTGATTTCATTGGCGTGAAATGAAAAATGTTGCCGGTTCGTTGAGTGCGTTGTTTATTCAACAAGCAGGCAAGCGTGTACAACATAACAAATGTTAAATCTTCGACAATTTAGAGAATTTAGAGATTTAGACCACAGAAAACATTCATGCGCAAACTTTCAATTTGCTAATGGAATGGAACATTTCCTCAAGAATAAAGCTCTCGACTTTTGTAAATTAAAACACTTCAACTGTAAAACCTCCTTGTCATACGACCAAACCGTGAGGCCATCACAGACACGCAACGCGCAACATTCGAGATCATGAAGCAAAAAAGTGGACAGGTGCGAGGTCGCACCCTCCCCAAAAATCCAGACATCTGGTAGACACATGTGAGCGCGCCAGCTAGACATTGAATCACTTAGAAAACCGACCTCGTAAGCGCCAACAGCACTTAGAGGGTGCTAACGGAGCAAAGCTATATGTAGAAAAGAACAAGAGGCCTTTAAAATTGAATGCAACATGTAGCACGAAGTACGACATTCTCAATTTAAATGATATAGGATATTCGATGAGGGGAGGCGTTTAAAAAGAGTGCTGTGTCCATATAAATAAGATGGTCACTATGAAAATATGAGTGCCTCGCCTCATCGAACAGACTCTAGTGCAGTGGTTCCCAACCTTTTTATAGTCGTGACCCTGTTCAGTTTTCCTCAAAATGACCGCGACCCCTTTTCCCTCTCCCACTCTTCCCAATTGATATTAAAACAAACATCATTATACGAAGGGCACTTTTCACAATTTTTTAAATCGATCTTCGCTGAAAGTATATGAAAACTAAGATACCAAGAGGTCTCCGTTTTCTGATTTAATGATTT
>JARJDQ010001366.1:0-12284 GCA_030264215.1 Geostiba sp. GC000077 | reverse complement strand
GGCCCCCCCCCCCCCCCCCTCTTCCGAAGGGGGGACGCCCCTGGTCTAGTGCAGAACTTGTATTAAATGTTTATAATTGTTTATAATTGCAGTTTACATAGCTAATGGTCTCTTATTCCAATGAATGTTTTAAATTTACTCATTGTTTTCTTTATTCGTTGTTCTCATTTTTCGGTGTTCTCTTTTTTCACTGTTCTGTTCTTTCAAGTATTGTTTTTTCATGTTCTGTATTTTCATATTCTCTTCTTTCATGGAATCAATAAAGACACATGATTTGTTTGATCGCTTGATTTTATTGACAATACATCGTAATTCATGAATAATTTCTTGCCTTTTACTGTGCTGTAATACTTTTTGCTTAGAGTGTCCTATACACTTTCCAACTGCGACAAGTAATTTATTACTTATTATTTGAGCTCTTTTTGTTGTTATGTAGGCAACCAAACATGCACCACGAAGTAATGTAAAGAATCGGAAATGCAAATACGTTTCCTACGATCATAAAATAGTACCTTGTAAAATAGCACTTTATATCCTGTAAGTTCCAATACAAAGTTATTTTTATACAGGGTGGTCCTCAAATTTTGAAATTATAGGTTACAAATATGCATAATAAGATTTTTTTCTTTTAAATAGCATCTATAATCAGAATTATTCTTCGTTGTTTTACTTTGACTTAAATTCAAAGAATTTTGTTATTATGCATATTTGTAACCTAAAAATTCAAAATTTGAGGATCTCTTGAGGCCAAACGAAGACTTTCTCAGCATTTTGGTATAAAGATTATCGTTTTCTTTTGATATAAACTACAAAGTGCCCTAGCGTTTTTTCGCCAATTTTAGTCCACCCGGTATATTATGCTCAAATTCAAAGTTAATTTTTATATAAATGTGTTCTGACGCTAAACACGGTTAACCACAGATTTGGGCATCCACAAATATGACTAATCTAGGATACACTTGACATTTGACAAATAGCACTGTAATTTAGTGGTTGGAGAAAAAATAGTGTGTACAGCTAATGTAGAAAGCGCGTTTGTGTCTGGCTACACTCGCCCTGAGGGCTCGCTTCGCAACTCGACACTCGCATGCATAAAATCGCACTTTCTATACTAACTATACATACACACCATGCACTATGACATTTCTACTATAATTCACTATCGATTTCACTTGACAAGTTAAGTTTCACTTTGGTTCAGGGTACCCTTAGGACCATTCATTTTGTATAGGTTTAGGGGTACCTTTAACTTATCTTATCCTGTGCAATCCGGCCTAAGAGAATTTAGAATTTCTTAAGACACAATTTACTGCAATTTACTGCAAAATAACGTGTTTTGGTTAAAACATTTTCTTCTTATATGTTATTCATGAATTCAGACGTGATTTCTATAAATATGTTCAACTGTGTTGACAATACTTTTTGGTCATTCATGAATAACTTCTTCCTTTTTGCTGTTGTAGATGAGATTTATTGATAACTGAATGATAAATGAATGTTACATAATCAATATTTGCAACTTTACACAAAATAGCATAAATAACCATCACTTGTGTTGTTCATAAAACTAAAGGTATACACGCCAAAATAATGTACCCATTGAGAATCATCTTTTTTAAAGGATAGGAATAAACTTCTATATGAAAAGAATACGTTTTGCTATATGAAAAATTCAAAGTGCTATATGAGAAAATGGATAAACGTGCTATGAAAAATTGATAAACGTCATATGAATTTGAAATAGAACTTCTGCAGTAGACCAGGGGCGTCCGTCACCCCCCTCCATCGGATCTTCGTATATTAAACTTTTCTTCTTGTCTTGATGTCCCCTATCACCCACCAAGCTCTGTAAAGTTTTTTATTAACACCCTGTATACCTCTAATCTCTAACAGCCAATACCTCAATACTTTCCTTGGAGTTTCTTGGAATTTCCAACTCCAACTTGACGAGATTTATTTATCACTGTTATTGACAGGTACTTGTTGAATGCTTGTTGAATAGAATTTTCTCTTTGATCGCGTTGTGACAACCGTTAGCCGACGCTCATAAATCATAAACTATTACAAATAAAGTCGTTATTTATGTGACAATTTTGGGGCGGCACGTCGTTGTTATTATTTATGCGAAAAATATTCAACATCCACACCACACTCCTCTCTCATCTGTTGCAATCTGATAATAATCTAAAATAATCTTATAATCTCATATGAAATGCGTAACTTTATTTCTTGGGTGTTTTATTGAATTTTAAATCAATAAAAGTTATTGATAGTTTTGCAACTGCATAATTTAATAAAATATCATGTTGGTTACCAATTAGTAAACCCAAAATCCATTTTTACCTAGTCACGATTTTATTGCATACTTAGTAATATTCATAAAATTCAATTTTCAATTTGCAAACTTTAAATGTTACTTGTTACATGATTTAAAAAAGTATACAAACCTAAATGCTCAGCTCATTCGCATTGTATGCATCAAATCACAGCAAGTCGAAACCAAAACGATAATAATTAAATTACCAATTTAACAGTTTAACAGTTTAACAATTTAATTCAGAACATTCGCAGGCCGGATCGCGCGCATTATGTAATGTTGTCTGATCGCAGTCGATCGCAACAAAGTAAAACAATGTTTCAAAGAAGGAGTGAGTCGGCAATAAAATCTGCAACTGCTAAATCCATCACGTTGTAAGCTATAACAATTGAATTGCGTTTACCTGCTCGATCAACTCTCCTCTCGACATTTGTTGCTGCTGGTTTATGCTGAAACTGGGCGGGCATTTTTATTACGTGCATAATAATGGTAGTTAATCGTTTTAATATTTCTTATTTTTAATTCTTGCTCCGATACAGTTTTGTGTAGAAGTTTTCATTCAAACGCGCTGTAATACCTAGTTATTTTTGATTCTAGGGCGTGATGAGGATTTTTTCCGAGCGGTTTAACGCACGACGGAGTGTGTTAGGAAGCATCGAATCCTCAGAGAGATATTGTTGATTAATTGCAATATTAAAAATAAATAACATTTTTGTACACACTCACAGTTTGATAGAATATTCTTTAAAAATGAGCATTATTTTGGAAAAAAGCTCTTCGTAGCAAGAAAATAAATTAAATTCTGAATAAAATGACGTATTTCCGGTGGTGCTACAACTAAGGGATTAGCTGTCGTTTGAAAATAATTTCGAAATAAATATACATTGCGTTAAATGCGACACATTATTTACTATAGGCAACCAAACACACACCAAATTCTGCATTGAGGCGGAATTTTAAGCGGACACCTTTTGTGTGCAATTCCAAATTCTAAAGTAAATTCGCGCTCATGATCGGCATACTTGAAATGAGTATTACGTTCACATTTTACACACGTATGATACGCACTTTAGTATCCCGTGCTGCCCCCCCGCAACGCCACCAGAGTTGAGTGCAAGCGAAGCCGAGTGAAGCCGAAAATCGAAGAGAATCGGCCGTGCACAACGCGAATTTCACACATGCTGCGTGTCGTCAATGAGCTAATTATAGCGCGGCGCCTCCGCAACCGCACACAACGTCGTCGTCGTCACCGTTCCCAACGCCAGTGGTGTGACGTGCACACCAAAACCTAACCTAATCCGTGCGCCCCCTTCATGGCGGCGGTTGATGGCGTAGTGTTGATATTTCTATTTCTATGGCCTGGGCGCTCGTTTGGGGTGTGATTCGCATTTTCACGCACGGTTTCATTTAATACGTCATCGATACCCGGGGTGGTTTTTTTGTCCCACACAAAATATGAACCTATAAACGCAAAAGGGATGGGTAGCGGATTGTGACCGCGAGTCAATCGCTTTTTCTCTATTCTATCTCGCAACCCACACCAGCCAGGTCAGCACACTTTCACCCCCTTTCAACCCCTGGCACCCCTGCAGTGCAATCATCGTGCACGTATTGAAATTTACTCTTTGTAACATCATAACATGTTTTGTGTGTGTTTAAATATGGGGGCGAAATCCCATATTTTGATGGGTCGAGTGGACGACGTGTTCGATGATTTATTTGTGGACAGGTAGAAACTTATAAATAACTTATTATACATTCGAAAATAATCCCTTGTGGTTAAATGCATCGGTGCAACATTCACAAGTGTGAACTATTCTTTAGAATGTATAGACAACCAAGCATACACTCAGAAAAAATGCGGAATAAAATTGCGTTTTGTTTGGATGCAGAGCATTATTTCAATAATCTCTGCATTATTATCGCCTCTAATCCAAGAAAACACGAAACATTGCAGGAAAAGTTGAACTAATTCAACCTTGTGAGGTAGATTCCAGATTTCATCACATTAAGCAAAGTATTTTATTATGTATAATTCGCGATTGCTCAGGAGTCAGGACCTTGATAAGCTTTTAATGCAGGCGAGTCCCAAATAATCAAAGTCGATTAGAGAAACGACACTCGCTGGAAAATGCTACTTGTGTCACGCCATGCAAGCGTTCTCCAAAACCAGCTCGCTGCTCATTGATCGTAGTTACAAACTGTTCGGCCTGTTAGTAATCATATTCTTGGTAAAATCTATTTTTGGCGACCAGGAAACTTTGTTCGACATTTTCGCCTTTCCATGTCATAATAACAATGGGTATTTTTAGATTATGAATGAAACGACTTACGTAGGTCGTGGTTGGCAGCCCGCAGATGTAAATTCCGACGAGCAGGACGCACACAAATATTTCACGATGTCTTCCCAGCACGCGGGGATACTCATCGCATAGGGCCGTTATCATTGCCTCCAGGCCGCCGAAGGTGCTATCCAAGCCGAGCGTGATCAGCATGAGGAAGAAGATGATGGACCAGAAGACGGAACCCGTCATAGTTGCAATTGCTTCGGGATAGACTATAAATACCAAGCCGGGTCCTGCAGACATTTTTAATCATTTTTAATCATGGCAATAATAACCTTTTTGTTTTTCTTGGAGTGTGTAGTTGCTTACCTTCCAATCCGACATCTTCAATATTCTTGTTCTGCACCTGCGCCATGTATCCCAGCACGGAGAAGATGACGAATCCAGCGAGGAAACTGGTCAAGCAATTGATGCTGCTTGTTAGCAGGGCGTCGCGATAGCAGTTATTGTTGAACTTGTTGTAGCTGGAGAGAGCCAATAAAGTGCCGAAACCCGGACCCAGGGAGAAGAAGATCTGCGATGCGGCGTCGATCCAAACACGAGAGTTCTTCAGCTTCTCCCACTGCGGGGTGAGGTAGTAGAGTATGCCCTGACCTGCACCCGGGAGTGTGATGCCACGAAAGAGCAGTGTGATAAGGACCACGTACGGGGCTAGAGCTGTCACCCACACAGCCTGGAAATATTGCCACCTTCGGATATCCACTAGATACATTTGATGGTAAAAGACTTACTTTGCCTGTGCTCTTGACGCCCTTCCAGAGCGAAAAGTACACGAGCACGAAGACCATGAAGACGCAAATGGCGAGGGCTGGTTTGATAGGCCCCATGTCGTCCAGGCCATCGGAGAGATGTTGTTGAAGGACTTCACGCCTAGCAAAAAATGATTTTGTACATCAGTATTCTTCATATAATTTTTCTTTATACTTGGGGTTGGAGCCGAATTCAATCATTTTAATGTCAGGTATAATTAATTACTTTTCCTGCTAAATCCTTGGTTCCTTGGTTGTGCCTCGTTAATTTTCATTTAGTGCCGTTTTGTGCACCGCAAAACTGTCACATCATCAAGCACCGCCCACCGCCCACACCGCGCCCCGCGCCCGCAAACCAAATTAACTCCATATCCATATTACTCTTGAAACTTTACAAGGTTGGTAATTAGGTGACGCTGCACATTCTTGCAGCTCGTCAGTAAATGTGTCACCCTGCTCGGTGGCACATCTGTCTAGCACTTGGTAGTGTAGATCAGAATGTCCTGGGTTCGATCCCCAAGGGCGGCAGAACATTTATAAATTTTTATAATCGAATGTACGTCTCCAATCATACATATCATCGAATGAAGCGTCATATACGTTCTACTTGACACAAGAGGCAGGGGGGTGTAAGTCCTCGAAGGTTGGCCTGGCCGTTGGATAGGACGGTTGTCAACATGAGCCCAATGAGCCCAAGGGGCCTAAGTGCGGCAATTTGCACTCGAGTCCGCAAACCAAACCAAAATGTGTCACTAGGACGCCGAGGAAACAAAAAAATGATAAAAACGTTGATACCTTGAATTCCACTGTCCCGAAAACTAAGCTGATTAATAAGTTTTCTTCCTTTGGACTTTGGATTTATTCCTGCGCACGTTTTACGACTGCTACGTAAAAATACCAAAAACCAAAGCGCAAATTAGCATACACTTTGTTCGCCACGAGTGTTATCTACGTGTTACGCCGGTGTTATTTTAAAACGGGACAATGTTTAGACAACGTCTTTTGGGATTCCAGCTCCTCATTCCTTCTGAGATTCACTCACAACTTTACGCTCACGTTGGAATGTTGCAATGTTGGCATTTCTTTGTGTAGATTTCGCCAGAGTGGCAGAGTTTATCCTGAATTTATTTCACTTGACTCACTGGGAGTCTTTTGATGGTGAAATAATTGTGAAATTTTTGCAAGTTTGAAGGTGGTCAAAAGGGTTGTGTGTTTTGAACTTACTCGAAAAACTCCCTCGCCGGACTTGTTGCGTTGGGGTTCGGGTCGAGTCGCTGCTGGAGGTCGGCAACAGGTCGGCAGTTGGGCGTGTTCCACGTGTTATTGCAGGACGTCCATGGCAACGTCGTCTTGAAGCTGGCTATCAGATAGTACACCGCCCAACCGATGATCGTGTTGTAGTACATGCCCATGTAGAGGTCAATCAGACAGATGGCATAGCCAACTCCTTGAATTGAACAACAATCATCACAAAAGTCTACATCACATTGTCACTTTGTCAATATTACTTTGCTTCCGCCTTGAAATGTGAAAATTGGAAAATGCGAAATGGTTTCTTTTGTCAGCTACGTCTGATTAAGAGCTTTTGATTTTGAGCACAATGAAAGCAGATAATTGTCCAATCAAGGCGAGTGTTTGTTCAATGTGAATGTCTTGCAATTTACAAGGGGACAGAGTCACATGGGGATTAGGAATTGATCAAAGTTCAATTTGAGTGAAATGTTGTCCTTTTGTCTGAAATGCAATGACCTACAGAAATATATTGATGTTATCCTGGGGACAGATGAACGAAACATTCTGTATTCTGTTCTCAAATATCTGTTCGGGCAACACAAGAATCGATTTAGCAAATTACCAACATCTGAACTAGTGCCGCGTAGATTTTGCACCCGAAAAATTGAACCGAGTTTACCACATGTAAACAGTTTAAATTCGGCGTGGATGATGGATGAAAATGATTAATTTCGTGATTCCATAAATGTTTACTCAATGCTCTCCTACGCAATGACGCCTGTAATATTTGCATGAAACTCTCGAATGATTAGTTTCGTACGTTGTAGAATTTGTAGGAATGTCACATTTCCAACAGGCAAACATTAACCTTCAATTAAATAAAGCTCAAACAGGTAATCATGTTTGTTTAAGTCTGATTTAATGATGATTCAATCTGTATACCTGTATATTTTTTATATTAACACCCTGTATTATGTATGGGTTCGATTTTTAGTTTCAACTCGTTTAATCCAAAGAATTATAGGAATTATAGGAAGAATTATAGGAAATTGGAATCGATAGTTTTTCAGACTCTTGCGCAAATTGTTTCAATTGTCTTTAGTGCGCAATAACTTTCGGAAGTTTTTAATTGTCTCGCGAAATCGCCTCTTGATTAAACTCTACGACCCAAGTACTGAAACATTTCCAACATTGAAAAACCGGAAATTTGAACTCGGCATGCAAACCGTCATTAAACTAGACTTGGCGCTTCAACAGCTTTTTCTTCACTTTTAAACTTCGCTGCTTTCATCGCCGGATCGAACAAAGGTTTAAATTAAAAATTTTACTCCAGTTGCCAGTTTTTCTTAAATTTGTATCACTGTATAGGACAATGATCAATGAAGGACGGAAATGAGGGACGCATGTTTCTTTTGCAGGTATTTGGTTTTTTTCTCTTGGACTTTGTTCTCTGTCGCATTCTTTGTGTGCGGATTTCATATTGATTTGCAAATCAAAAGACGTCGTGCGAAATGCGATTCCGCATGATTTGCGTCGCGTCGTATGATTTGCGCAACCTAATAAGTTTGAATGGCGCTATAAATGATGTGGATTGATACGGATACGTTTCGCTTCGTTAAGCGCTTGATTTTCATTGGAATGTCGTTGGCAATGGAAAATAAAAAACTTGGAAAAATTAGTTTCTACATAGCACATGGTTAATATAGTTATGACTTGTGTGTCTTGATTCTTGATATTACTCCAGTTACCTATTTATTGATAGATTTATTTGGTTGGGGTAAAGATTTTCGGAGGAATTGAATTAAGCCTAAAAGTAATATACGCATTAAAGGACGTCCATCTTCCGCGATCCCAAGATGCGGCCGTCCGAACGAAAACAACAGAAACCTTTTAGTCACGAGTGGCATAAGTGGAGCGGTAAAACACGCCCGCAGCCGCATCCAATCGCCACCGAGGCGGCGATGGCGGCTCCCGGCGCATCCACCTTCAGCGATAGCCTCCACCGCATAGTCGCACATTCGTTTCGCACTCATGTTCAATTCATTAGTCATTTATCTCGCTTTTATTTCTGCGCGTTAGGACTAAACAACGAGGTTAGCCAAAGAGCGTCTATTGTATATCTAAACGGATATCTATCCCGATGAAGGGTGGTTTGGCGGTTATCTAGGACTTGATTCCTTCAAGTGTAAAATACAATATACAGATTAGTAGAAATACCTTATTTAAATAAATGAAGACATTTTAAAGCATAGTTGATTATTGAAAACCTAGATTTTTTTAACCTACTTGTTCCAAAGTTATATGATTTTGAAAAATGCTTCGGTAACAACCTGTATGTGGTATTATTGTAAGCGTTTTGTGGTCTGCTCGTGCTCGGCATTTTGCACTTGGGGAAATTGAGGCGCGAATAAATGACACCTAATGTAATATTTATAAGCGGCGCAAATTACAATCGCAAATCCGATGCTCTCCATTCCAATAATTTTCAGCAGCTCGGAGCCGCTACGCCGAGATTCATTGCGTGCCTGACGTGCGTTTTGTTTGCTCTTTGCTCCCTGCCGCCAACAAACAAACACCCGAATTTCCGAAGTTCTTCAGATTTTCGGTTTTGAAGCACGTACTCATAAAATCAAAAATCTACCTATGCAAAGTTACTCATTGCAGGAGGAATCCAATTGATATGCTTAAGGAGTAAAAAAATACATTTTGTGGAACTCACCCTTTAACGCGGGACAAATCCTCTTCCATATCGTCAGACACCCGCTGCGGTGAAATTGTCCAAGCGCTAATTCCATGTAGAACAGCGGCAGTCCGCCGAATATCAGCATAATCACGTATGGAATTAAAAAGGCACCTGTAAGAAAGACAAATAGTTATTTATTTTATTAATGTGAAAAGTGGAACTTCTCGATAAATATTTAGTCGAACACTAAGCCGTCCCTTTTTGTATGTGTATCATACAATTTATTTTTCGACTCAGAAATATGTTTTAATATTGAAATTATCAAAAAAAAAGAATTTTAAACTGAATAACAAAAAATTTCCAAAAATAATTTGGATAAAAGCTATGCCGTATTGAAATTTCTACAATCCTTAAATTTTTTTATTTATATAGTGTTGCACTAAGAAGATTTTGCCAAAAATAATATTTTTTAAATAAAATATTTTTGATATCAAATTCAGATTTCCCGAAAATATGAAAAAAGTGACAAACGAGAAAAAAATGCTTATCTCTGAAACAAAATAAGTTAAATTAATGTGTCATTGCGATTGTTGCTAGAGGAAAATATCTAATGGAAAAGCAAAAAGTAAAAAAAAAGTTGTTCTTGCTTGTAGATTTGAATTTTTTGAAGTATTTAGCGGACAGGAGGAATTCAAAATTTGTCTTTTCTATTACATATTCCTCTAGTAACACTCCCATTGAATAGATTGAAGAAAATCGCATTCATTTTACTTATTTGCTTTCAGATATATTATTTTTTAGAAAGACAAGCAGTTTTCCTGTATTGTCAAAAATATCTTGAAAACTACCAAGAGAATTAAAAACAATTTCAAAGAGAATAGGCTGAATATGATATCAAAAATATATAATTCCATTTAAAAATGTTATTCTTGTCAGTATCTTTTTATGCAGTTGTTTTGATTTTTTTTTAGGAATGTGTAGATTTCAATCAAGTATAACTTTTCTGTAAATAGTGTTTTGATATTATTAGTCTTTCTATCCAAAATTGAAGAATACCGTAGGTCAGACTTATCCTGTATTATTCAGTATGGTAGGCAACTTTGTATGCGCCTTCGATAGACACATTACTTTTTCTCTGACTTCTTTGATAATGACATGTAAAATGTCAGTTTAACCTCAGTTTAGTTGGTCTTAAATATCAAATTTGGACAAAAAATGAAAAATATTAAATGTCTACTCTCTAGTTCACATATGCATGCGTAATGACTAGTTTTGTGGACGGCCATTTTGATTTTAAGCAGATCTAGGAAAATGTAAGTAATTTGGTTTTGATTTTGATACATTAATAGTACAATTAGGTGGCTATTGTTTCGTCGTAGAGTCTCGGGCTCTCCAGTAGTACGAAGTTGATAAATAAATATGTACACAAATCTAATCGAGACAGTTCGTCGTTGAGCTGAATGCGGGCTCCTCGCGCGCGTCTAAACAAGCCATCAAGTATCGCATTGAAAACGCATAACCGAATTAAAACACAACCGTGGCGGCGGCGGCGGCGGCGACTGCGATACGCGACACCGAGAACTTAGCCATCCCGCCGCGACGGTTTCCAATTTCTTGCATTGCTGATATCTATCTGACGAAGCTTAACCTAATTTTCACCATCAGCATCAGCATCAGCATCATCGGCAGGGGATTCAGCACGAATCAGTTGGATTTATACTTTGTTCGGGGTGAATTTAAATTGAGAAGTGAGAAACTTCTGTTTGAAAATGAATACGTGCTCAATACGTGTTTCTATAACTATAGTATATTTGGTTGCATACTATTGTGGTAGTGCTTACCTCCGCCATTTTGATAGCAGATATACGGAAATCGCCATACATTGCCAAGATCCACTGCAAACCCGATGACAGCGAGCAGAAACTCCACCTTCTTGTCCCACGTCTCACGCTGGCGGTCTGGTGTCAGCGCGATCACGACGACTTCTTTGCTCACCGGTCGGCCGTTCTTCTCCTTGCTGCTTTTGTCCTTCGCTGTCTCCTTGCATTCTTTTCCGCCGCCACCGCTCGCCAGGCAGTTGCTGTTGCTTGTACTGTTCTTCAGCAGCAGCGTGTTGGCCTCCGCCTCCTCCGAGGTGTCGTTGCAGTGGTGGTTGGGCGTGTTGCCGGCGGTCGACTCACCACCGCCTCCGCTATCTGTGCCGCCATTTTCGGATGTTTCTTTTGCTGACATTTCTTACATTAACAAAAACCACCAAATAAAATTCAAACCGTATAACTAATTACTATTAGCACGTACTAATCTAGGGGAATAGAGCACGATTGAGGTTAGAAGTGTACTCACCCATGATTTTCGATTCGCTGTCACGCAGCCGTCGCGGCAGCAGCCGGAAAAGCGTCGTGAAACGACGACCACGTGATGTCTCAGTCATTTTCCTTCTGAAGTTTTTAAAATAAATGTTGATACATTCTCGTAAACTTACAATTACAAACTACACGTTCAGATAGCTGAAGTTTAGGCTTTAAATAACATCGTCGTCAATATACGTTAATTCTTACAAATTCAAAGTATGCCGAAGTGCTTTATGTCAACAATTATTTTTTATACGTGAAAAACCCATATCTAAGTCTGTTTGCAATATTGCTGCATGTTGCACATTTCTGAATGTTTTTGCAACAAGAACATGCCTAGGTATTAACGTCAATCAATTTTTAGAACACATTCAGTCTGGATATATGCATTGTTCATGAACATTTAATGCATTTCTAATGAAATAAAGTAATGAGAATATTTCCATCGTGTATTTATCCTGCTGTGTTAGTGTTGGGACTGTACTTGGCGCAATTTTCCAGTAGCTAGCTCTAAAATTTAATTTCTTTGCAGATTTCATTGCAGTTTCATAACTTTTTGTTGACACGCAACTTCTTTATCATTTTACGCGGATTTATAAGTTTTAA
>JARJDQ010001364.1:0-11335 GCA_030264215.1 Geostiba sp. GC000077 | reverse complement strand
TGTTCAAAATATATACAAAAGGACGAACGAACGAAAAACAAGCAAAGTATACTCGGAGATATGTAAGTTTGGTTGCCTATCAAATCTACTCAATTTAAATAGTTGCCAAAGTTGGTAGCCGAAACATTTGCTAGTAAATTACATAAACAAATCTTCTTTTTCACATTTTAGCTAGAAATATGTATCAACCAGACGATATGAATTGTCATCTAATCATCCAAGTGTTTTGTCTGAGTATGTACGGTAAATTAGAATTTGGTATTTTGGTACTTACACTTGCTATATGGGCAAAGTTGACGTGGAAACAACAAAGCTAGAAATACTTGCGATTTGCGACTGATAAAAATGACGCTGCCACCAAAATATGACACACGCGCTGGTGATTAAAGAAGACAATTAACACGGGCATAATGAACATTCAGCATGATACATTTCATTATGCTATTATACGTATGGTCGTGGTCGTTGAATTGGTGGTAAAAATCGTATGATTCACCTTGCATACTCAACACAACAAATATTGTTTCAAAGAAATTCATTTCACATTATGATTTAAATACCTTCGATATATGTGCACTTGTATTGTGTAGGCAAAATGTAATTACTGTAATGCGAATATGAGTGCGCACTTTTTTTCTAGAACGACTAGAACGACTAGAACATATTTACTTTGTGTCTTGTCTGTGCGAATTTCGATGACAAATGCTACGAATATTCAACCTGCGGCATTCGGCATTAATTTGTCGCGCTTGTTGTCGTAATACATTTCACCTATTTTTTTTTTTGCCCGCATGTGTGAAAACGCGAAAATGTAGGCCTTCAATACTTTTACGTTTCCCTAAATCCCGCAAATTTCACCATCATAACAAAACATCATAACAAATCCACACTAAATCACTAAATACGTAAACTTAATTTCAAAAGCCTTTGAAAATTTAAACCCAAAGAATGGAAATTAATTGTTTACTTTGCGGGAGTAAAAAATAAAAACTTTGGATGCGTCAGGACCCAAGAGTGCGTCATTATTCGATGAGGATCGCGGAAATTTAGAGACTTCAGTGCCAGGAAAATGTTGCCAGCGCAAACAATGCCATAATTCAAAGTGTTGTTTATGTGCACTTTTTTTCTGAGGTCCTTGTGGTCATGTTTACCACTGAAATTGACTCAACGCGGGATAGTTGGGGAAATCTAAAATTACAAAATTTGGCAAAATTAGAGGAACCTGCAGGAATCTGAAAGCGCTGGAAGTAATCTATCTTGGATAATTTACTAAACCTGCTCTGTTTGACATGGACTTGATGAATGCGGTTTGCGCAAATTCGCGGAATTCATTTCCTCATTTTCTCAGCGTACCAATTTGCAATTAGGCTTTCTGTAGACTCTGCGAGATAGTGAGGTCTGAGGTCTGTACTGTGCAGAATGTTATATTACGTGCTGGTTATGCAAAGTAAAATTTGGTAAAGTTTGCCAATCGAAAAGTTTCGCAATTTTCTGAAGTGTTCCACACACTTTGAACTATTCTTCAATCAGCAAGACTTTGCAAGAGGCTATACGGCAGATGGTCTCTGTACACTCTGTACACATATCGCATATCATCGTCATCATCGAGTGGGAAAGCGGGAAAACCCAACGTGCGGAAAAATATGATTGTTTATCGACGCGTCGAATTGTACGTGGAGAACAATCACATGTCCCTGTTCAATCTGTATCTACTCTAAATATTACTCCGGACGTATTCATTCAACTTTCGTAAAAAGGTCAGAAGTCGTCTAACACGAATAAATTTAAGTTTGAGTTTAGTTTCGTAGTTGTTCAGACTTCAGAATAATGGACTTTGAACCAGGACTTTGGACAGAGTTTACTTGGAAATCTTCTTAAAAATTATAATGTAAAAAAACTCGTATTTTGAACGTGGAGTATTATTTTTCGCCCACTTTCTTGTACGAATGTTTTATTGGCGGTAAATAGAATAACACCCTAGGGCGGAAAGTTAAGAGTTACAGCTCAAACGGAACAAGAATTGAAAACATATTATACAAGGTGATTCTTTAATTGCGAAAATTTTAGCGAAAAAAAAACAGTGGATTTTGTTTCTAATTATTCTTTTGTAAGAAAAACTTGTTTTAACTATACGATTTTACCAATGGATTAAAAATTCCAATTGGGATAGATAACAAATTAAATATTCTTTCAATTACACCTTTAACTAAAACAAAAGAATAATTAGAAACAATGTTGACAAAGTAACTTTATCGCTCGGCCATTTTTCGCCATTAAAAAAAATCATCTTGTAATTAATCAATTTCTAACCCTAGATGTGTAATATACAATTTCATTTCCTAATCATTATCACGTTTCCGTTTGTTGCTTCCATGGGCACAAGTTCGAGGTACTTAGGTCAAGTGCATCGCAATCGAGCGATCACCTCAATTAAAACTTAATTAACCGTCGATTAGCTGATAATCACTAGGCGTTTTTTCCATTTTCAAGTGCAAATAGAAAAGATTCAATCATCGACTCGCCGAGCACTCGACATAAAATTATTTGCTCAGGTGCGGAATTTGCAATTTTGTGAAAGACATAATATCCACATGGAAACACGAAACAGTTCTATTCGCAAATTAGCTACAGGTAGAACTTTCCATGCAATTTTTTAATCAAACTTATTACTATACCACATCAGCACTAATGAACTGATTGCAATGATTGTGCGAATGAAAGCAAAACTGATGTGATGTTAGTGACGTCACTTGATTCTAACAGTGACAATGCGTAGTTGTTATCCATGATACCATGATGGATACAAAGTCCTCGATCTTGACCTTTGTCAATTATATTATAAACATTTTCATTATTAATGCGCAATAGAGAAACTCTAAACTGCAATCAATCAAAAGTTAGTAAGCGAGACAAAACTAAAATGTAAGGTAATTTATTGTTCGGTTGAAAAGTAGAAAGGCAATTAATGAAATGTGGTCACAGCACAAGACGACGTTAATTTTCGTGTGCGAATATTTTGTGTTACTTTTGTGACGTTTGCGACTTTCTTTTCGGAGCCTTTATTGTTCTTCTCTTTCACTTCGGAAGCCCTGACATGGCAACTAAATGTTAATCAAACTTTAAAAATAAGTGCTTTGCGGATTTTGATTCTCGAAATTAATCGCAACACAGCACTTAAACAGCACTTAAGCATTAATATGTTATTTTGGGCTGGCGCCGTTGAATTTCCCATTTTGCAAAAACATGAATGCTCCAAATGTTCCAATAATAACAAATCCGCGTATTTTCGGATGAGTTTCGATCAGTTTACCAGCGTGGGAAACGTGGCGCCAGGCTAAGAATAAGTTTTACGCCTAAAACTAAGTTTTTCCATTTTCCACATTTTCCAACCAGTTTAATAGAGTTGGGGATTATATGACTCGATGACTCGAAAGTAGTGTGCGGTGGCGTAGTGCGGAGCATATTTTTCACTTGTCGAGAGGTCGTGACAAAATTTGATAAATGGACCCACGCAAGTAAATTATCGCACGACGCAAAGACGTAATAGAACAAGTCTTTCAAGTCGAAGTCGCCTCCTAAAAATTCCAAATGGTGGGTGGAGAAAAAAATGTGAGATATTAAAAGCTAATTTTAAGCTCGTGCGCTCGTACGCAGAACTATTTCACATGTTTTTAGTCGCCTGACATTATTTATTGCATTTGCAAAAATGTACAGCGCATCAAATTTTTGCAACCTGCTAATTTCGTTGTTGATGTTGACACTGTCTTTTCCGTTGACGATGTGTTTAGTTGTGCTTATGCCACGTGTTAAACATTATGATGTGTTTGTTTGTCGGTTGTGTTTTGACCTGGTGCTGCGAACCATTTTCGGCAATTTTGCTTCTTTATTTGGCCGGGCCCACACGACGGGCAATTATTTTGCCCAAAAGAATCGATTTTCGGCGATTCGAAGTGAATGAATCATAAGTGTGACAAATTGTATGTTTGTCGCGCTGCCACCATCTCACTACCACCACCAGCTCTACTACCAAAAAGGCTGTTGTGTGTCATTGAAAATGAAGACTACTTTATGACGTAGATGCCTGTTTGTTGTGCGTTTGCGATTATAATTGCAGGCATTGCAGCCTATAGCAAGAAGCACATGCGAAAGAAAGGAAAAGACACGCGGCGCACAGCACCGCGTGTAATTTATTGCTCGCAATTAAAATGCATGCCTTATTAATCATTAGGCGCGTATGTGAGACGCATGCGAAGTGCACAATGCGCGCACGCACTTTACAAAGCATCGCCATTTTTACTTAGTACAACTTAAACTCTCTTATTATGCAGTATACACCGACAACAAGAGATATGTAACATGTTGCTTATTGAATGTTGTCTATCAATAAATTCGCGCAGCGACAACTTATGAAAGTTCTAATGCGTTAAGGATGTTGTCTAAACTCGAAATGCTTTTTACCTGCTAGTCTTGAGAAAAAATGGAAATGGAAAGTGGAATTTCAAATAATTATAAACATTCAATAAAAACCTTTATTGCGACAGATCTTGATTTGTAAAAAGAAGATGAATATATTTTTGATGCGAAAACCGCTCATATGGAAAATGTACATGTCTAGACAACAGCCTTAATAAGTGATCAATGTCTGCACGACACAGTTTCCAACGCAAGACGTGAAGAATTGATAGAAAGCGACGCGATGTGATATTAATACATCTAATCATCTTTCTCTATGTGTATGTACTAAGTATAAACACATGTGTCAAATACTCAAATATTTGTGCTTTTAAATTTATTATGGATTTAAATTGTAAATTCAATGAATGAATGAAGATGATAACTTGATAACTTTCTCGTTTACGGCTTACAATCTTGCAAACTTACAAAATTGTAAAATTGTGAAAGTGGTGTGTGATCAACATCAACAACAATGACACATTGAGAGTGAGAATTCGAGTTGGAGAATATCCGGATAAAGCTTAAAATAAAATGTATGAATTAAAACACTTGTAGACATTGAATCATATTTCCTCTCTAGGATAGGGATATATTATTAATCCGATTTGTCACTGATTCTAATCAGTAAACATTTGTTAAGAGTCTATTGTTCTAATTTGTAGTCGGCTTAATTATTTATTTATCAATGGATCAACGTTATTTCCCTGACGGATAGATTACGCAATTTGGAAATGCAACTAAATTTCAGCGATAATATTAATTACATCAATACAATACCAATACAAGGGTGTGTAGAAATTCGCGGAACAAATTTACATAGCGATATTATAGGGCAAAACAGCTGAAACGAAAAGTTTATGTTCTGACATTTTCAGAGTCTTTGTTTGGGCTCTCCAAGTGCTCAAAGCTTCAAAGAGTTATTTTTGTAAATGAACTTGCATTTTATTTGTTTTAAATAAAAATGACTGATAACTGCAATAAAGAAGCTTTAAATTGCATCAGAAGAATTTATTAAAAAATAAATTACTTTTGTCATGAGAAATTTGAATTAATTTGATGGTGATCCAACATAGAAAATGCTTATATGTACTCACCTTTTGTAATTCAATAGCTAATTCTGCAAAGCATTTAACCTATTAATGTCACTTTTCATCACCTTCTCTGAGTTGAAATAAATCTGTTTCCAAAGCAATTACAAAATATAGGTTTGATAATAGGGCCAATCTCACACGAATTAAACTTTTCGTTTCAGATTTAGCCTTATAATAGCTATGTACATTTTTTCCGCAAATTTATACACACCCTGAATTTTGTGGCTCAAAGAACAGACATTTAAAAATACAATTTTCAGAATGGAACTCAGTTCCTAGTGTCCCCATTGAGATGTTTTCCTAAAAGTCTAATTTTCAATTTCTGGGTTTTTTCAACTTTGGTTGTAAAGCTGTATTTACACTTTCTTCAAGTTGGCCGTTTTTATTTGTGAGTATTTTTGGGTAAATGTCAGATTAAAATCAATCACGTGCCAGAATTTGAAGAAAAAAAAACTCAAAAAAGCTGCGAACTGGAAAGACGCCTTAAGAATGGACAGGAAAGTTTATTTAGCGTTTAAAAGCAAACTAGAAATGAAGCTTTACTTGAGACTCTTAGAGTAACTGAGTAAGATTGACGGCGACAACTGCCACCATACCACCATGGCATGATTTCATAAAAAAATAACATTTCGTGTATTTTCTGAGTCAGCCAGCGTCTTCTAACGGGAACGCGACACACGACATTCCTGCTGCGTGAGGTAGCACACGAAGCTCGAATCTCGAGGAAAAACACGCACTTTTCATAATGCCTTATTGCTATATTTCCCGCCATGGTAATAAAATGTGCGCTGCGCATTGTTATCACAATCGCCTATGTTGGGGCCCGTCGGATCCCTGTGCTGGTCGTAATTTATCAAAGTCGTGCGACGCGAGCCGCGTACGTGCCGCGGCGAATGTGTGCCGTGCCTCCCTCCCTCCCCCAATCCACACATGCGATTTCCACGCTTGTGGCGGCTATTTAAAACGCGCGCCTGCCCCGCGAGGTAGTTCAGTTTGTGATCAGCCGCAAGGTTGAACACGGTTGAAAAAAGCCCAGTGTTTTGAGTTTTGAGTTTGAGTTCACAATAAACCCTTAGTTGGATTACGCACTTTTTGGTGGCAGTTGACACGCGATTTTGAATCACATTTCAATTTCATCGCAAACCAGTGATACGAAGCCAAAAACAAAAAACAGTGTTAAGATGTTTACCGATGAGAAGACGGTCGCCCTGAAGAGGGCCGTGTCGTGCGACATTGGCGCCGAGGAAGTCACCCGCATTCCGCCCTCCTCGGAAAAGCTCTACGACTGCCTACCTTGGCTGAACATTATGACTGATATCGCGCTCACGGCGGCGTTGGCCGAAATTAAGGTAACATTCAAATGCTGCTCAAAACGATAACGGTTTTTTATTTTTTTTTATTTTTTATTTTTTTTAATTTAAATTGCTTTAGGCAAAAGTCATGTAACCCATTTGAATGTAAACAAGGATAATCGCTATCGATTGATAAGTGACGTCTTTGCGCAGACACGTTATAAATCAACCGGCTTATCAGTGCTTTGTGCGCTCGCTCGAGACTTCATTTTTGGGCCCATCTCCGATATGACTACTTTTCATAATATACACATAATCAATGCGTTTGCATAAAATTGTAAATAATTGCATGCGGAGACATCGTGTCCACCATGCTCTGATTTCTTATCAAATGTGCAAACTAACGAATTGACACTTTCTAGATTTTTCCGATTTTTAGACAAGGCATGAATATTAAATATTGCACAAGTTACGTTCCGCTTAGGAACTGATTTTGAAAGAAAAAAAAACCTTCTGATTCTGATAATAATGATTCTGAGTCATTGTATAATGATGCTGTGTGTAAATGTAAAATAGCTGCATAAACTTGACCCTTTTCTGAACTTGACTCTCAACTCTCCAGCACATTGTATGAAAAAGTCAACAATCAGTTAATTAACATATCGATTCATTTTTTTGAGCAGAACCAGGATGGCGTCGCTTAGTAATAGTATAATGTCACAGCATTACTTCCTATTATTATCCGACAATCTGACATATGAAGCTGATGTTGATGAGGTTAATCTCGTTCGAGGTTCAAGTGCTCAAGTCACTTGTAACAAGTAACTATAAGTAACTAAGTAACAAGTAACAAGTTACAGTTATGATATCTACAGTTAATTCCTGTAGACGGCGAAGACTTCCGGTCACGTTCAACTCAACTCGGCACGTTTTTAATTTCCATTTCCAGACGTGTTTATTGCGATTATTATTACAATTATGACTTCTAACTATGCAGGACTTAATAGTGGAGGCGCCGCACAATCGTTGAAAAAGTGTGCGACGGGGCGCTAATTGAATCTCTTCGTTTAGCACCGCCGGCAATGCAACAAAGGGCAAAGCCGCGTGCGAATTTGTTTTATTTTTAGTGGCGCGGAATATTCCGTAATTTGGACAAATTGCCCAGGCTGCGCTTGCCATCGACAAGACGAAGGATAAGAATAATATTCGCTCGATTCAGGGAACACTCAAAATGAATTGAATACGAAATGAAATTCAATATTATTTTGCAATTGCACTCATCGGATGCGCATGCGATTCCTAGAAAATCCCATAAAACAAAGGTTAATATCACTGGTTGTTGTTGTTTTCGCAGAAAACTACTTTCCTCGGAGGCTCCGAACGTTGAAACTAGGCATCCATGTGCGCCGTTACTTTAACGTTTATTACGCGATCGCGTTTTGTCACAATTTGCTAATTATCCAAATGGCTAAGCAACTGGTTTTCGGGATCGTCTTGTTGTTTGGTTGTTTGCATATGCATCGTTTTATTGTTCTATAATACGATAATCCGCTTTATAAAACGCGTAGCGCGGTGCGCGTAGGAGGATAATAACAAGCGCGCGGCTTATTAATAATTATTGTTATGTTGATGTTTTCGCGCGCGTTGTTTGTACTAACGGCGCAATAAATTCGTGTTTTATGTGGGCGCAATGATAAAAGAACACGACAGAATGCTGGGTGCCGAATAGTTCTAAGATTAATTACTCGTAATTCTGTCCCGACACGTCTCGACTGTCTCGAGTTATTTAAACTTTAAATTTATACATGTTATGATATACGAGTAGATGAGTATGTTAACTAATTGTTGTTGTCTCTTATTGTTACAGTTCAAGCGTATGCTGAACAAGGAGTTGTCGCACTTCTCCGAATCCAGTAAATCTGGCAATCAAATATCGGAATATATCTGTTCCACATTTTTGGGTAAGTTTGGTTGCCTACCATTACTTGGCATTAGTATAATAAAGGTTGCCTTATTGCCTTATTGCTGTGTTGGCGTTTACTGTAGGCAACTTTAATGTCGCTCGTTTTCAATTTTTACTTGGATCGATACTATGGCTAAACATTTGCACTACGATCGTTCAGAACAAGCACAAAAACGTTTAATTATGGTTCGATTTGAAATCAAAACATGATTTTGGCAGTATTTCAATTTTACAATTCACAAATTGGCGATGACTATAGGCTACTTTAATGTCGCTGAGGCAACCATTATTAAGCTACATTCACCAGCCAGCGACAAATTTTTGTGAAGGTATTCTTGGTACTAATTTCAATTTATCATTTTAGACAAACAACAAGAATTAGACATACCGTCTTTACGTATCGATGAGGAAACCGAAGCGGTGTCGAAAGCGGCACCTCGGAAGGAGCGTCCGCGCGGCGCCCACTCGACGATGTCACAGATATCCGGAGTGCGTAAGCCGCTCACCCACACCAATTCGTTCACCGGCGAGCGCCTGCCGACATACGGCGTCGAGACGCCGCACGAGGAGGAGCTCGGCAAGCGGCTGCTGGAGGCCGAGCGTTGGGGCGTCGACATCTTTGGCATCGGCGAGATGAGCAACGGACGGCCGCTGACGTGCGTCGCCTACACCACGTTCACGTCGCGCGACCTCCTCAAGCAGATGCTCATCCCGCCCAAAACGTTCATCACCTTCATGATGACGCTGGAGGACCACTACGTCAAGGACAACCCGTTCCACAATTCGCTGCACGCCGCCGACGTGGCGCAGAGCACGCACGTGCTGCTCAACACGCCGGCGCTGGAGTCCGTCTTCACGCCGCTGGAGATCACCGCGGCGCTCTTTGCCGCCTGCATCCATGACGTGGACCATCCCGGCCTCACCAATCAGTTTCTGATCAACTCCAGCTCCGAGCTGGCGCTGATGTACAATGACGAGAGCGTGCTGGAGAACCATCATCTTGCCGTCGCCTTCAAGCTGCTGTCGAATGACGGCTGCGACATCTTTGCCAATCTCAGTAAGAAGCAGCGCCAGACGCTGCGCAAGATGGTCATTGACATGGTGCTCAGCACCGACATGTCCAAGCACATGTCCTTGCTGGCCGACCTCAAGACGATGGTGGAGACGAAGAAGGTCGCTGGAAGCGGGGTGCTCTTGCTGGACAACTACACCGACCGCATTCAGGTGCTGGAGAACCTCGTGCACTGCGCCGACCTCAGCAATCCGACCAAGCCGCTGTCGCTCTACCGCCGCTGGGTGGAGCTGCTGATGGAGGAGTTCTTCCAGCAGGGGGATCGCGAACGCGAGGCCAAGATGGACATCAGCCCGATGTGCGACCGCCATTCGGCGACCATCGAGAAGTCGCAGGTCGGCTTCATCGACTACATCGTCCATCCGCTGTGGGAGACCTGGGCCGATCTGGTGCATCCGGACGCGCAGGACATCCTCGATACGCTGGAGGAGAACCGCGACTGGTATCAGAGCATGATCCCGCCCAGTCCGCCCGCGGAGGAGGGCCCCGACCAACAAAAAGCCGGCATCCGGTTCCAGGTGACGGTCGAGGAGGGCGAGGAGGCTCCGATGTGACGGAGGATGGTGGGCCTCTGTAGGAAGCTGACCGAAAAGGTGCAGCAGTGGTGGCGAGTGCGGCAGTAAGGCGCTGGCGCCCCGCATCGCCACCCCGCGCTGGCGCGGCCTTTTGTTAACAAATGCTTGACTGAATCTCGTGTACCCCCTTCTCCCGCCCCCTCTTTACACCCCCCCACCCCGTCGTATACCCAATCCACGGCACCAACGCCTCACCCACCACCACTCGCACACCTCAAATACATCTACTCTTCACTTCCTCAAAAACAAACAAAAAAAAAAACTAAAAATTATGTTCTCTGCTCCCCATTGCCTCACCGTAGAAAGGAGTCCCGCTCTCAGTACTGAACATCTGTATATATTTCATATGTCTGTTGGTGTATAATACTCAGCCCCCATATATGTATAGATACTATGTGTCATGTCAGCTATGTTACACAAGTAAAGCTCTCTCCATTTTAAAAATGATATTCGTTTTATTTATTTACCAACAACTGAATACCCTTTCACAAAAAAGCTCTATTTCAGGAATCTCTCAAATATGTCATCAACAACAAAACTTACTTTGGAATCAACATTGAACAACCATCTACGCATCAACTGTGATTATTTTCGCGCCACTACTTTTTTTTATTTTCTTCATTTTGACGACATTAAAATCCACTTTAAAGTTTTGGCGAATTATTTTGATAATTTGACGACATTCAACGGAAAATCCTTTATATTTTCCGAACGCGTGTTTCATTGTTCAGTATCATTGCAGATTCTGATTGCGCAGGACACACTCTTTAAGGTGCACCCCATCCCAACCCCCTCAGGGCCCTAGCAGTACCTTAAAATCAACTTTAAGGTTTTGGCGATTTATTTTGATAATTTGACGACATTCGACGGAAAATCCTTTATATTTT
>JARJDQ010001354.1:0-16362 GCA_030264215.1 Geostiba sp. GC000077 | reverse complement strand
TAAGTCAATATATTTACTTTTCCTCTTCTCCACGATGCTGTTGCACTGTTGGATGTGTAATAAAACACCCTATGCGAGGAAACATAATGTGTATAATTCCGTCATTGTCGAAACGATTGCGATGCAATAACTAACCCCTTTCGGCGGGCGCGCGGCTCTAATCAGCGCGCCTGCAGGAGGCGAACAAAACGCGCAAGGGGCGCGCGCGCGCTTCGAATGGGGGGGGCCGCCGCCGCGCTCGCCGCTATTATGCGCCTCTGGTAGACCCCGTAGTTGGCCGGCGTGGTTGTTCAGTGGGAACGTTGCGGGCTGGCCCGGGGCGATAGACCACGCGGCCCCACAATCTCTCGCCGCCCGGTCCCGACTGAGTCACTCGTTCCCGTGCCCGTTCCCGGCGGGCACACACACACCACACACACTCGCACCCCTCGCATAATCCGCGTACAAATCCGCTTTGTGTTGCCTGATAAGGAGTGCCTAGACAAAAAGCATCAGGCTGGAGATCCTCATTGATAAAATGTTGCTGCTTCTGTGTCTGTGACGCACCAAAACCCAACTTTTGATGCTTAAAAACGTGTTTGTTAGTGCTAACACGATCAATTTTGATGTCAATTTTTTTTTTAGAAATAAAACAATAATTTCTTTCTTTATACCAAAGGGAACATTCGTGCACCACGAAAAACTTGATTGCGTTGATTTAAACGGGTTTATTTTCGTTAAGTCGGTCGATTTTGCGTTAGAGCTTTTAAAGAATCATTTCTGTGCCACGAATTATAAGATTTCGTAATAAACCCCAAGTTTTGATCTTTAAAAACGCGTTTATTAGCGCCGAAACGTTCAATTTTTAAGTAATTTTTTTTTCTCGAAATAATATACAATAAATTTTTTTTTGCCAAAAAGAACATTCGTGCAACACCAAAAAACTAATTTCGTAGTTTTAAACGTATGTATTTATTCCGATCGAATATAATGTTTTTGTACTGGAAGATTCATTCCTGTGCCACGAATAGTAAGATTTCGCACTAAAACACAACTTTTGATGCTTAAAAACGTGTTTGTTAGCGCTAAAACGGTCAATTACGATGTCAACATTTTTTTCTCCAAATCAAATTTATTATTCTTACCAATAGGAGCATTCATGATCCACAAGAAAAATAATTTCATAGTTTTAAACGTGTTTATTTTCGCTAAGCCGATTGATTTTGCGTTAGAACGTATATATTTGAAGTAAGAAATTAATAAAATGTTGGTACTGAAAGAAATATTTCTGTTGCACGTATGGTAATATTTCGCACTAAAAGCCAACTTTTGATGCCGTGAGGCAATCAAAAAGGTCCAAGTCCTACATTCTGCATTGAAAAGATATCGCTTATTTAGATATTACCAGCAGACTATACCAGAGAGAGGCATTGCTTGTAAAGTGTGCGCAAGGTCCGCAAATATTTGGAGATGTGCGGACAGGTATCCGGCCATTAATTTTAACGTCTTCATTCTGTGTACAGGAGCTTGGGAGCATGGGAGCCAAATGGCGCGGCTTGCGAAATCAATGCCCGAGTGGATAAAAGCCAGAGAGGAATTTTTGTTTGCACAATATGCGTGAGCTTTTCCACCCTCGTAATGCCTTAATTTACAATACAATGTGTAAGCGACACAACTTCCAGATTTCTCTAACATGGACTAGGTCACAACTGTAGAACACCACCCACCACCATTTATCATGTTTTATGCGGCACAGCGGCACTCAACAGGCAAAAGCATACACATTTCGAATTGCCAAAGTTCCGAATCTTTTGGATTTAACTTTTGGAAGCTTTGATACGGATCGGATCACACTTGTTCGTTATGATTAATTGATAATGATGTGGAGTCGACAATGCAGACTCTTTAGGTTCGACAGCACGTCGTTGATGATGATTGATTTCTGTTGTTTTTGCCTGGCTCACGGGCAAGTGCTACACGCTAAACATTCAATCATTACGCCAGCCATATCCGAGCAACAAATTAAAACCCGCACAATCCCCACACGTTTGCGCATTGTTTCTGTCGGGATTTGGCGAACAATATTCATCAATTGTCCGCGCTAGAGTTTGCTCGTTGCTGTCGATTGAACTGAACATTATGTGCCCGCGGAAGACGAGAGGGCATATGCATAGTCTGTGTGCTGTGTGTGTTTGTGTGTTGTTACCCTCTGAACTCGAGAGTATCAGAGGGCGCGCATGAAGGCATTATCGCAAATAGACGCCTAGACCAGGCCAGCGCGCACGTCGCCGAATATTAGAGGGTGCGATATGATTGAGGGGGCGCAAGTTCCCTTTTTTGAATAACCCCAAAACGTCCCTACATACATCACCGCCGAAAACTTGCGGGGTCAACCCGAATCTCCGCATCTCCCGACAACTTGGAGCTTGTCTTTCCGATCATACACAACTAACCAACTTATCACGGGGATACAAGGTGATGCACAAACACAAGTTGGATATTTGTTTTTAAAAAACAAGCAAAAATGTTGCACCATCTTCAATGAGTTGGCATTTAAAAGCGTCAATTGGATGCTTTTGATTGAAACTGGCTTGCTTACCAAGTCGGAGGGGTGATGATTTAGACTTGTTTTTTGATGGCACTGTAGATTGTCGGCAGGGGCATGAGGGAATATCGGAAAAGCCCCTTTTGGAATACATAATACCCGCACGCGGCTTACTTTACGAACGCAACATATCCACCACGTTCACCACGTTCGGGTTCGCATCCGCACAGAAGGAGATGTTCGCGTTCCCATCAACATTGAACAGATCCGCACTCCACATTTTCCGACTGCACATTGCAATCCGAACTCCATGTCATGAGTTTACGAGCAGTTGTAAGAGAGTATTATTAGCAGATCCGGCTCTGCAGGAGAAATCTCTCTATGGACACATGTGCGGCGTGTGATTCGATTTCTGAATCAAAGCTCGCCATCAGAAGCGTCATTCGGCGCTCAGTGCCTGGGCTCTTTTGTAGTGCCACAGTTTTATTTCATTGCGCGCCGCACAACGCGCAACTATCACGGCCCCCTCGACAGCCGAAGTGCTGCAACTAAGCCCAACTGATGGCAACCCATGCACCCTTCGACGCACTAGTGTGCATTGTGCATGGCAGCACGTGAACCTCATGAGCAAAATCAAAAATGTGAATCAATAATGTATCAACACGTACTATTAGTACTCGCGCGTTGGTAGTACTCTTCCTCTTCCTTTCGGCCTCGGGGCCTCCATACTCCAAATGCCTTCCCAAAAAACCCTCTACTTTCACATACACTATACGACGTCACGAAGGATCTAGTATGCCTTTCATTGCTCTGCTTTGGCCAAAAATTATCTCACGGTATTGCACTTTGTTGCGCACTTCTTTCTTGTGAATGATTCCCTTTTTGGCTTCTGGCCTTTCCCTCTTTCACACATCTTCGAGAGGTTACTACCGTTTTGTGCGTTATGTGCCTTGTGCCACGGGCCCACGGCTCACGTGTTTGTGTTTTCGGAGGTGCCCATTGACGAAAACGCCAAACATACCACATAAGCGCCCATGGATCTGCGGCCCCTGCGGCACTGAAATGGTCAACCAACATTTCAAAATCATAAGTGAACAATGCCCGCAAGACGGAGAATTAATGAAAGGTGCGACGTACGCGAAGAAAGAACTCGGTATGAATGCAACCATCCCGCGCCCGGGCGTTATAAATCACCGGATGTGATACTCGCGCAAAAAAGACCAGCGCAGTCAACCTGTCAGATTATTTCATGGGTTTCACCTCGCTAGGGAGACAAACGCGTGTGAAATCGATGCGGTTTATAAAACGCGCATTTGATCAAAAAATTCACCGAACAAGTGTGCCCCTCGCCAAACCAATGTCATGGCCTCATGGCCGTGGCCAGGTGGCATCCAGTGTATTAAATTAATATTACAAGAATGTAAGAAGATGTAATCCTGGTGCAAAAAATGTTGACACAACTTTTGGGATTTGAGACTAGGGACTAGGGACTATAGGGACTTGTGACGTTTTTAACCACTTCACCTTTTTCCCTTTTGGTGATACAATTTTTGAGTTCGAAGTAGTAATCTTTTACTTCAGTGAACTTTGATTTTTATTACGACTTACGTGTATTTGTTTTTACGGTGCATGTTTTTTTTTTGTTTGGTTTGGTTTGGGTTTGGTTTGGGTAACCCCACAGCGTGCGTTTAACCAAATCTGTGTGCACGAACGTGGTGTTCGCTGATGTGAGTGTTTTATGTTTTATTTATACCCATATGAAGACGTTAGCTAGATTGAAGTCGTTAACATTCGACCCTCGTCTATTTATGCTTATTGTTATTGCCGCGTTTCTATTATTAGAGAGGGGAAACATGTGTGAAAATGCGTCGCACTGTGAGGAGTGCATCTCGGGTGAGCGCAACGGGGGCACCAACATCACGAATTCGTATAATGTGCGAAATTTTCACAATTGTAATTCCGCACCAGTTTATGTAACAGCGACATAATTATTTAATCGTGGACGACGTCCAAGCATCTTTACGTCTGTTTTGTGTGTATCATAAAACGATGTTACGTTCATTAAGATGGTGAGTACTGTGAGCTTAGAGCTTTGGTTAGATTTGCGTAATGTTTGTGAAAACCAGATGTGGAACACCATTAAATGCCGCGCCGATAAACACGTGAAAACGTTTTGGCCGAAAACGCCGAAAAATAGATTTATGTGTTTGTATACATCGTTTTATGCCACGCATAGTTTGTATACACAGAGGCGTTCTCCGCCATCGGCCCATCGCCATAGCGGCATTGATGCGTCGCCATTTCCCGGTACGGCCATTCAGCATTGCATTCATTCAGGAGTCTTCGGACGCTCGCAGCGCGAAACTAACATATCACTTTGCGCTGCTTTCGTCCATTCTTTGCGCGCCCGTGATAAATGCAGACGTCTCAATAATCGGCGAGAGCGGACGCCTTCTTCGCCGTTTTGTGTGGAGTACCGTTGCATTGTCATCAGCTGTCAACTCCTAAATAAATATTTGGGGAAAAGGCGATAATAAATCTCATTACGCTTTTGCGGTTCGATTCACACACGACTATTACATGCAGCGTTTCGCCCAAACGTGCAAATGTTACACAACGGGCGCATACAATCTATCAATTGAAAAATGGTAACTAGGAGCTTGCATATAGAGATGTGCAAGTGCACAGTCGGTCAAAATGCAGCATGCAGGTATCAACACTTCTTTAATTACGACGTTTGCTCGGGTGCTCGGGCTCCATGACAACAGGAGGGCGACAATGAAGGAAGTGCGTTATGATGCTTTGATTGCTCAGATATTTTCATGGCAACGTTTTGCAATTAGCAGACTCGTTACACGCGGCGATTTCTCTTGTATGGTCAGCGAAAAAATTCCACTCCGGTTTGTCCACTTTGATTTCGCCGGGTGTTTATTATACGAATAATAAACTCCCGGCATGCCATCCGCCCCCGCCCCCACCCGCCTCCAGCGCTAATTCCCACGCGCTCGCGTCTCGTATCGCCGCGGTGTGCATGACGCTGCGTGTGTGTGTGGGCGCGTTACTCGTGACGCGCAGTTGACGGAGCACAACATGCGATTATATGCGCCCCGGACGCGGCCGCCCCCGCCCCTCACCTTCTTCCGTCTCGTTTCGACCCGTTGTGTGCCGTGTGCATGTGTTATTCGGGTACGTGTCGGTCGGCGGTGTGGCGGCGCGGCGTCCCGCATGGCATTGCCTTTGGTGGGATGAGGGGTGCTGTGAACTCTGTCCAGGGCCGCACTACTCATTCAACTCTTTCTCAAAAATAATAGTTAGCTCCATCTCGCTCATTTACTTTATATAAACTCAGTAGTACGTAGTACGACTCTGCGTTAACCAGTGGGAGGCGGTTGGACGCGTTTCGGCGTGTCGACGGCGGACCGCGCTTTTCGGGCGGGTGGTGGTCTCGGTGGGCCGCGTTTTCGCACGACGATTTTCCGACTCGCTCTCTGTTTTACAACCGCACCGACACCGGCGGCAGCGGCGGGGCATGTGTGTCGAGCGGATTTGCCGTATGCGGCGCTGGTAATTAGGCTCTTTGAACGCGGCGCGTCACAATCGCCCTAATCGCTAATCAACTTACCTGCCTGTCCCAATCAGTACACGGCAAATATTGGTGCGCCCCGGTGGACAAGGACAAGCCTTTCAAATTCGCCAACGTAATTAATCGATTTTTAGCGCACGAAAATACAAATTACTCCCGGTGCAATCATCATGCTAAAATATGAAGCAGAGGGGGGGGGATGAAAAAAAAACGTGGAATGCAGCATAATTTGGTGTGTGTGTGATGTCTTTATTTGCAATTCCGAGTTCACAATTCGCACAACTGAAGTGATGTCGAAAGTTTGCACACTGTATCAGGAGGGTGCCAACAAGTCGCCTTTTGTTCCCCTTCTATCACGCTCACGCTTTATAAAATATCAAAATTCGAATACTCGCGCGAGCACCTCTCGTCGCGCCAACTTTGGCAGTGGTGCGCCGCTTGAAAATCACAATATTTTCGGTCTCCTGTTGTTCCGTTTTGATACTTGTGCAGCGAGTCGTGACGACATAAAAAGGGCTCGATGGCTTCGCACGATGCGTGGCTGCGTAATATACGAGGAGGCCCTTCTCGTCGCCGGCACTCGTAAATCGGTTTCGAATGGAGGTTGCCCACGGTGTGCCCTCCGACATTAATCATAACCATAACCGTAACCGTAGTCGGGGAAGTTTTCGCGAGGCTCGCACACATCTGTTATTATGGCCAGTCCTGTCCAAGCGCAACTTTTTAACACCTCTTCCTTGAGACCTTCATTGAGGGGGTGGCAATAGAGTGCAAATAAAAGAGCGCCTGTTTGGTTATGCACACAGCTAAACAAACTTAAAATTGAAGCAGCATTTAGGAGATATGAACGATTTGCCAACACGTATATTTAGAAATTTTAAAATTACTTGACTTTGAAAGCATATTTGGGGCACTTTCCACCCCCTGAAGGGCAGTCAATAGAGTGCAAATTAAAGAGCGCCTCTTTGGCTATGCACACAGTTAAAAAAACTTAAAATTAAAGCACACGTTTAGGATATATGAACAATTTTCAAACGCGTATTTTCAGAAAATCTAAAAATTGCTAAACTTTGAAAGCATATTTGGGGCACTTGTCGCCCCCTGAGGGGGTGGCAATTGAATGCAAATTAAAGAGCGCCTCTTCGGCTATGCACACACCTAAAAATCATAAAATAGAAGCACGCGTTTAGTAAATATGAACGATTTTCCAACGCTGGTTTTCTGACATTTTAAAAATTGCTTAACTTTGAAAACATATTTGGTGCACTTTCCGCTCCCTGAAGGGGAGACAATAGAGTGCAAATTTAAGAGCGCCTCTTGGGCTATGCATACTGCAAAATAAATTTATAATTTAAGCACGCGTTAAGCAAATATGAACGATTTACCAACGCGAGTTTTCCGAAAATTAGAAAAATTGCTTAACTTTGAAAGAATATTTGCGGCACAATGGACCCAAGCGTTGGCGTCCACTTAAGTTGTAGTTCTAAGTTTCCGGGGCCAGACGATCATGCCGATGGGCGAATGAGAGATTTGAATTCGGAAGCGCAGATCAACTGCCAGCGAGGCGCAGTCAGGCAGCCACCGAGCCACCCCATCGCGTTGTTTGCCGCTCGCCTCGTTGGCAGTCGCCAACGGTGACAAGAGGCACGCCGGGGACCGCGTATGAGTGTGTTCGCGCGCGTAGGGACGACGCACATGCGACGAGATGCACAAAGGACCCGCTGGTCCATGAAATTCGATGAAATGTGACGCCCCATGTATATGCTCAATTCGCGTTTGCTGCCCCATACACTGGCTGTCGCAAACCGTCTCCCCGGGCCGGCGTCGCGACGCTCCATACGCAGGCCCCCCGGTGGCAAAGTAGCAACCCGATTTCATAAGCATTCTCGCGTTGTGGCGCAGGCCGTGTCATATCTCAGCCGCGTCAATCCAGAGTGGTCGCACGGGCACGACGTTTTACAATCGCCGGTTTTGCAAAAGCGCAATAAAATCAGTGTGAGCCGCTCTCCTCGCCGTCCTCCGGTAACGCACGGCGGTGTTTGTCGAGCCGAGCGCGTCGAAAACGGACGGCGTACGGGAGCGGTCGAGCGACACCCCCCATTGCACGAGAGGCAGCGTGGGTGGCACGAGAGGCAGCGGTGGCCTGGTGGCGTTGGACGTGGGCCCGTTGCATGCTAGGTGGAGCTAATCAACGTTTACACGCCTCGGCGTGCTTGTGCGCACCACCGAATCTCGAAATCAATCCTAATTAGTTAACCAACTAACTAGCTGCCAACTAATTATTCGCTGATGAAAAATCCACAGTGAGCACGGTGCTCACTTGCCACACATGCGTATGTGCTTCGCCGTCGCAGTGTTAAGCAAATTAGTCGATTGATAATCACCATATCAACTAACTAACGCTGCTTCAACGTGTCTATAGTACTTACGTATTTCGGATGTCTGTGAAACATCAATTCGTGTTTCGCGCAGGCTCGTAGTAACGTGCATTAAGAATATCAGAGCTCGGGTTGTGAATTTGTGAAATGCGCTTGGCATATTTTTAGCAAACACGTGCATGATACAAATGAATATGACTTAATGGACAATAGTAGCTCAGAAGCATGCATGACTTAAAGTGACTTAGTTTTTTAAAAGTTAGCTATGCGCAAATGCCGAAGCCAAAGTGTATATGCAATGTGATTGAGACAATCCCGCTGCATCATTTATAATAAAATTTATTTATTTATTGTACTAGTCAAAAATCTCTTACTTCTGTGGATCAGATAATGTTAGATTACTTTTTTTTCATCTGTACAAAAATACGCTATAAAAATTCTTCAATTCTTATCATGCCTAAACATTACTTAGCCTATTTTGTTTATAATTGTGTATGTCGTCCACGAGTCGTCCACAAAACTTTCACATCCTTCTGCTATCACAATTGCAGTACTAAATATACCTCTAATATATATAGAATACCTTTCTGATGTATATAATAAATAAATTACACTTTGAATTTACAATTTTACAAAACTTATGTACAGATATTTACACATTGATCCTATGGCCTAGACCTAGACACACACATCCGCACACATCGACACGTCTATTGCAGTTGAAACACCGTTGAATAACCGTTTGCACGAGAGGCCTTAATATGGCCGCCACACTGGTTTCGTCGTGTTGGCGGGCTGGATTTTAGTGGAAGGCGACTTGTGGCCCTGCGTGATCGGGCTGGTCTTACGCGCGCCGGGCGCCTTCAGTTCGCACTTGACGCGCACTGGCTCCTCGGCGACGGTGGTGGAATCGGGCGCCGGATGCACCTGAACCTCCTGTAGCGCCTGGCTGGCGAGCTTGATTGGTTGGAAGGCGGACTTGACCACGTCGATGTCCTCCTCGTCATCCTCGGAGTGCTCCGAGTTGGAGTGGTCCATGGTGGAGTTGATGCGCGGGCTGACGCTCTCGGCCTTGCTCATCGGCGAGAGGCGCACCGACAGTTGCTCAATGGGCGATGGTACCAGCGGCGGTGAGATGTGGAATTGATGGTTGGGCTGGCCGGCTGCCTGCGGGATGTTCGGCATGAAGGACGGTGGCGGGTGGAAGACGGGGGCCGCCGTGGGCACGTAGAAGTCTGCGGCGGCTTGTGCGGGTGTTGGAAGCGTGGCTGGCATTGGAGGCTTGACGAGATTCGGGTGCAGTTGCTGGCCGCGATTGCGGAAGTAGTCCGGCAGCGCGTAGGACATGTACGCGGCGTCGAACCACGATGCGTTCAGCAGGAATGGGTTGAAGTTGCCTGGCATGCCTGGAAGTCCATATCCCGGATATCCAAAGGCTTCAAAGAAAACTAACCCGTTAGTAAAGAAGAAAATATAGAGGAGAACAGTTTGAATACAGTCAAATTCGGTTTAAACGTTAGAAGACTCAGAAGTACTTACTTGATTTGGTACGGGGTTCGCGTGGTCCATCCACGGTGACTTTAATGGCTTTGGTGTATGTAGCGACCTGATAAGGCAGGGAGCTGATGACGATCGTCAACGAGAACGATTTGCCGCGACCGCTACGGCCCACAAAGCGCAGATCGTTGAATTTGGCCACTTGGTTCTTCATCACGGCGGTGCAGTTCCGCAGCTCGGCGCAGAAGTTCTCATCGTTGCCGGCCTTGAGGGTGACGACGGTGCCGTCCTGGATATCGTCCAGCGCGACCACTTTGAACGCAATGGGCAGGCTCTTGTTGGAGCGCCAGTGCGTGGGCAGGACGCTGCAGAGGATCGACGGGCTGCCGGTCTGCACCAGCTCGCCGTGGTACTCCTGGAGCGCCTCCTGCATCTGCGCGTACATATCCGCAAACTTGGGTGCAGGTAAATGCATTGCACTGTGTGTGTCTGTGGTGGTTATTGCGGTGGTGTAAAACTTGGTAAAACTCGAGCGGGACGCGACTGCTGCTCTGCGTGCGCACCACTTCTTCGCGGCACCGCCGTTGCAAGTTGTTTGAATACGAATCACTTTTCGGCGTGCGTTTTAAGAAAACTTCGCGCCACCACTACCGCTGCCAGGCGTAATCCAATAGAAGCGGCGGCGAGCGTTGACGAACTTGGTCGAGCGCGCGCTTTTCCTCTCTCTGCGTCGTGTGCACGCAAGGCGTACGTAAATCCCCTAATCGTCGATTGAGTTTTTCCGACTGTGCTCGATGTTGGTTTTGGCGTTGTGTGTTGCGCTTCGAGACTTGGTAGTTTTTACGTCCGCACTCGGCGATACTTCGAGGTGAACTGTTGGAAACTTTTTCGTTCTGGTCAATATCTACTCAGCGCCGACAGACGGCCGCACACCCCCGCCTAAATGCCCCCTCTGTGTCAAGAAGGGTAGTTTTTATGGGGCACATAAATAGGTATGAAAAGAGAGGACTGATTTGTCGCTTAATAATGAGCCGGAGCCGGCCGGGGCAGCGCTGCAGGCGTGAGCGAGACGCCGCATCCCCCACCCCTCTTTGGCGTGGAAGCGTGCGAGCGTGGTAGCGTTTTTATAAAACTATTAAGAGCACACGGGACAGACCTAGGCGAGAAGGACGGGTGCATGCGAGGCGATGGGCATGCGGGGTGAGCACGAAGGGGTGCGAGTAGCTCCGAGCGGGAGCGAGCGCGGTGCCGAGTGCCGAGGTGGTTAATCTTTGAAAAGAGTAAAAAATCCCGGCGCTCACGTTGGTTGGATGCAGACGGAGCGCGCGCGGCCGACGGCGGCGGCGGTGGCGGCGGCTGTGGCGGCGGCCGAGGGGTTGCGGCGAAAGATGGAATATCGGATTTTTTCACGCGTCGGATAGAGAGCGACGCGACGGCCAATCCCAGTGGCGGTTTTTGAGGGCCCCGCGCGGTTTGGTCCCACCCCTGACATGCCGCACGCCGAAACCATGCCCTATTTCAGCGCGCCGCGAGGGCGCGCGCCCTCCCTTCCACCGCGCGTTTCTTAGCGCGAATACGAAAGACGCCAACCGCAAGGACACCGCGCGGAATGGAAAACCGCTTTAATTTTATATCCCAGCGCTGCCGCAACGCGCAGAAGCGGCCGCCGCCACACACACAGCGGGTACGTCGGACGCTCGCGTCAAATGAGCAGCAGCGGCGGCGGCGGCGGCCAACACCACATCATGCCGCATCACGTACCTGTTGGGATCATCTGCATCTGACCCGTTTTCCTCTTGTTTTGTCACATAACGTGTGCGCCCGCAATGATTCATAACTTTTTCACAGCCCGCGCTCGCGAATAATTGAATAAAGCCAAAAAAGCGCACGATGACATGGCGCAGGGTCGGGGCGTTCTTAATAACGATGGTAATTTCATGCTTCCGAACGGCGGCGGCACTGGCACGGCGCAAATGAACCTGCTGCCTGCTCGCACCCCCTAGGGCAGCGCGTGTAACACGTGTTCCGAACATTTCGGGATGTGCCACCCCTTCGCGGCGCTCGTTCGCACTCCCGGCTCCAAAAAAAAGCCGCCCGCGAAACAAATTGCCCTAATGCACGCACATGCTTTTTATGTTTTCATAAATGATCGACTCGACAACGAGAGGCTTGCGTCCGTCATCAATGCCACCCTTCTCTCCTGCTGCCGAACCGCGCGCGCTGCGATATTAAACAAGATCGATTTATTTTTCCGCAGTGTCACACACCATGTGCGAAGTTCGGCATAGGATGGGTGGAATTTGCAAGTCAGGCGCATATTTCTTATTTATGCAAGGGTTGATTAAGATGAAGAAGCGGTAATGCTCTAGGGAGGTTTGACACGTTTCTGCGAAGTAATTAACTATGAGCCGCCGCCCCGTGGTGGATCTCGGAACTGCACTTTGCTAAATCTTCTTCTCTCTTGCTAGTAAACTTCCAGAATTTGACACACCATACCACCAGGGTGAACCAAACATTGAAACATACGGAGATCTTGAAAAACAGTTCAGATATTCATTTTCAGCAAAAAGAGACTCGACCAAATTGAAACAAATATAACTTAATATAACTTAAACATTGATGCAAGTAAGTAAGATCCTTTAACCATTTTGCAAATGCAAGCTTTTCCAATTTCGTTGTACCAAAACTACTCTCTGTATGCACAACTAAGTATAGGTTTAAGTTCGCTGCTGGAGAAATTTACGACGTATGTATATTTAATACAAGAATGTGTTAGCACGCGACGCGACTGCCGGTTTCCGAAATTCAGCGATTAGAAATACCGAGGGTTCTGCCTGCACCAGATCATGGGTCTAATTCAGAGGAGCATGTAATATGGAGGCACACTTTGTCGAAATAGTGGCAGGCAGCACTAGCGAAATGGGTGGCGCGCACAGTGGATTAACTATGTTTTATAACGCTCAAACACCAAACACGCGCCCGAGCGTCGAACATCCCGAACGTGTGTGATCAACTAAATCAACGTAAATCTTCGCGCGGGGCGCACTAAAAGTAAAGCGTGCGCTGCCAACGCCGCGGCCGTAAACCATTAACCTCCATCGCATCGCGAAGAAACCGAAACGGAGAAAAGTTGAAACTGCAGCGATTTACAACTGGCGCGCTGCGCGCCCAGCAGCTTTAATTTGTTGGTCGGGATTAGACCAGCAACCTGAAAGAAATTCCGCGGTGTAACCCCTCCAGACGCAGCTACGCTCACGTTTATTATGTGGAAAAGCAAACATTTTAGAGCACAGCAGTCTGCTCTGCACGAAGAGAACGAAAATAAACGGGCGCGACATAAAGAACTGCACACTTGGAAACTTCAAACCTAAGCCGAGAAGAATTTTAGCTATGTGCTTAGTTACGTTTGGTTTGCGCCGAATGGGTAATACGTCTAATGCCAACAACAAAAAAATATAATTGCATTACAAGAAAATCACAGGGAAACAAAGTGGTAGCTTTGGCCAGATACACATGCATACACTGAGAAACAAACAGAGCCATTGTTGCATTGTCCGCGGCCGGTTTGGAGCGCTTTGTGCCCAAATCGCAAATCTTTTTATTTTCGGTTTGCTTCTTTGAGCAGTGCGCTCTCTGCAAATCTACCCTAAATCTCCGATAGCAGATAACCCAGAGGATTACCTTGATCTTTGGGCAAATATGTATTTTTGCATCATCGCTTTTTTCCAGTGGCAAACATATTATACAGGGCTTTTCATTTATCCATGAACATATAGGCTAATGCATTGCTCCTAGGAAACGGTAGATCCATGATACTAGGACTAGTAAGATATGATCACTTGGGAAACCTGTTTTCGTTAGGTTTGCACATGACGTCATTACGGTACTCAAACCGAAATAATATACGTTGAGCTTCGCCATGTGACGTCACCCGGGAAACTGAACCCATAAGATAGAACAAGGTAGGACGTGAAAGAAAGCAATACTGCATGCGCGTGATCATATCTTACAGTCATAGTATCATGCGGTAGATCTATGTTTCCAAGTAAATGAAGCAAGTTCGAAAGCGAACGCGACACGTACACAGAGCAGAAAAAGAAAACTTCAAAAACAAATTCGGTGATTGCTCCCAAACGACTAGGGCGATTTGAATTTTCTCTTTGGATTCATATTCCATAATCCGTCAAAAAGTATGCTCTTTTCAGCCCTTTAGCTTTAGGCGTTTCCATACACTGGGCGAAAAAGTACGGTTTACAATGTTGGAAATTGCTACAGGGTTGTACATTTCCACAATGATAGAGCATATACTATTTGAAGTGTTTTGCCGTCATCTCCGTTTCCCTTGGTAGCATCTTTCGGGATAAATCGGGAAAAAAACTGGCGGGGGTGAACGGCGCCCTCTGGCGACCGCACAAAAACAGTTTACGACGCAGATTATTTTTAGCAACAAGAATCCGAAGAGAAAATTCATATCGTCCAAGTGGTTTGGGAGCGATCACCGAATCTGTTTTTCTGCTCCGCGTAACATAGACCTGCAGTTTCTTATGAGCACATTGGCCTATGTTCTGGGATAAATAAAAAGCGCTGTATGTTACATGTAACAACAGTTTGAAGCGAATTTACAGAGGATGCTAGTTGAAAACGCGCGGCATTGATGAAATATTTCCGATATTTCTCATGTTTCATTAAAATAATGCACGCGTGGAGACGCCCAGCGTCAGTATGTTTATTAAAACGCGCAAAAAAAAATCTCGCCCTCGCAGACTCTTAACGCGCCAGCAATTTCGAACAAAACGCGATAGAAAAAGTGCACGGAAGCATCCGCGAACCGGAAATGCATCCATTGTCTCGTCGACATTATGCATTTCGCGTGCGTTTTGTATTTTCTACCGGCGCATTCTATTTCCACGCGCCACTGTGCCATTCTTTCGCGCCTCGGTTTCGGGAGGCGGCGCCGTTTCGATGTTTCCATTCAGCCGCCTTTACCCCCCTGTTATCACCGCGTCTCGCTGCGCATCCGCGCGCGTTTGCATACATTAGGACATTAGGAAAATTGCGCTTGTCGCCCATTCTTTTGCTCCGTTTTGTTCTTCGCATTGCCGCCGCGTCCGTCGCATCTGATGGTGTGCCGGTGCAACCATGCGTGCGAACTGCATCATGCGGGAAATATGCGCCCTGCAAAGTCGGGCGAAAGTTGGAAAACAATCAGCGCGACGCCGACGCCAACGCCAATGCCGTCCCCGGTGCGCTGGCGGTGTTTAGCAGTATGGGGACGGGGAGATTCTTAGCCCGCGCGGCTCTTTTGTCGAAATTTATTGCCGGCGCGTTTCCCGTCGCGCGCTTTTTCCATGCGGCTGTCGCAGCGCTGCAAATAACGTCGGATCGGTATCAGGGCCGACCGGCGGAGGTTGGAGGTGGAGGCGGGAAGGAAGTCGCTTGCACATTTTTATGTCTCTGCCAGCGAGCGCGCCGCGAAATTCATTGCTGGAAAATCAACCTCGCGTGAAAGCCAGTGCAGAAAGTGGGGACCTGCGGAGCCTGGAGACACCCAACGAATAATATTGTTCTAACTACCAAAGCCAGCTCGAAGCTACCACCACAATCTGGACCGGATTCGGTTTCCTTCCACCGAGCGATTGCGAACTACTGCGGAGCGTATTCCTCCCTGCTGCGCTCGCTGCTGACTGGAGTTGCACAACCCTCGGTGTGGGTGATAGGAAAGTAAAGACATAATAAAACTTCCGCGATCGCGATCGTCGGCAAGCACAGCAAACTGCGAGTGCGGTGCCGTGCCGTGGCGTGGCGGCGGCGGCGGCTAGAGACTCCCGATTGAAACTATGCGCCGCTCGTATAAATGCGCGCATAACGTCGACCGTATTGGCGGTGCCGGCGGTGCCGGCGGTGGGTATTGGGTTGAATCAGCGGCATCTGAAGCGCCTTCGGTCGCAAAAACCGAACGATTTCTGGTAAGCCAAAATCCAGGATCAAGATAAACCGAGGATATATAACGACTCCGTCGAGAATATATGATAGAGATTTCGGCCAAAAACGGCGATTCTTTCACGCCGCGCTGGCTCTCTGAAAGATTTAGATACCATAACGTCGAAACTACTTTCGCATATATGTTACGACTTTATATATACAATCTATAAATGCTGCACTCTTCTCTTAAGCAAACAACAACAAATAGGTATACTAGTCAGCCCAGTTGCTCATCAAAAGGAATGTAAGTAATGAAAGTAATAGTTAAAGCGCTGTGGGTGTGCAAGTTTATGACAAGCATTTGTAGTGTTTTGACTGCCACTGACTTGAAACGTATTTAATTTTCACGCAGTGAGGCGTGCTTAAAAGGATTACAGCTTTGTGTGTTTGGGTAAATT